>RJWT010000095.1:0-96362 GCA_004365215.1 Cuniculus paca
TTTTTTGATAAGGTTGGCTAAGGGTTTGTCAATTTTATTTAATCTTTCAAAGAGCCAACTCTTCGACTCATTGATTCTTTGTATTGTTTTTTTAGTCTCAAATGCATTAATTTCTGCCTCTTTACAATTTCCTCCCTCATATGAGCTTTTGACTTAGTCTGCTCATCTCTAGAAGTTTGAGGTTTACCATTAAGTTGTTTATATGTTGTCTTAGTTACTTTTCTTTGTTGCTGAGACAAACACCTGACACCCAAAATTAGAGAAGAAAAGGTTTATTTAGCTTACAGTTCTTGGTGGTTTCAGTCCATAATCAGCTAGCTCCAAAGCAGGGTGGCATGGCACTGGGGCAACACTTCAAGGCAGCAGCCAGAGCAAAAGAGCAAAAGCCCAAACCTCTTCTCCTCCTGTATATTATACACAGGCCATCCCCCACCCCAAAACCTTCAGGGTGGGTGTAGCACTCACAAAATGTCCTTGCCCTCCTTTGCACAGGATGAGGATATTTACAAAGTAAGAACCCTGGCTCCCTGCTGAGTCTCTCAGTTAAACTTCTAAACTTCTCAAGTTGACGCAATGTATTAACCATAAGATATGTGTTTGCTCTGTTTCCCTTATATGGGTATTTACTGCTGTAAATTTCCCTTTTAGGACTGTTTTCATTGTGTCCCATAAGTTAGGGTATGTTGTATTGTCATTATCATTCAACTGTAAAAGCTGTCTAATTTAATCTTTAGTTTCATCTGTGACCCAGTGGTTATTTAGGAGGATGCTATTTAATTTCCATGTGTTAATGAAGTTCTTGTGGTTTCTTTTGCCATGGATTTCCAATTTTAGTACACCATGGTCTGATAGTATGCATGAGATAATTTGAATTGCTTTGCATTTACTTAAGCATGTTCTATGAGCCAGTATGTGGTCTGTTTTGAAGAACGTCCTGTGTGCAGCTGAGAAGAATGTGTATTCTAATATTGTGGGGTGGAACACTCTATAGACATCTACTAGGTCTGTTTGTTCAAAAATTTGATTTAGTTCTAATATTTCATTATTGATTTTTTTGTCTAATTGATCTATCTTTTTGTGACAGTGGGGTATTTAGCTCTCCCAATACAATTGTATTAGGGACTTATTTGATTTTTCAAGTCCATTAGTAGTTGTTTTATATAGTTAGGTGTGCTGGTATTTGTTGCATATATATTTATGATTGTTATCTCTTCCTCTGGATTGTTCCCTTTATGAGGATGTAGTAACCTTCTTTATCTCTCTTAGTTAGTCTTGACTTGAAATTCACTTTGTCTGCAAATACAGTAGCTACCCCTGCTTTTTTTCTGGGTTCCTGTCCAATGGAGTATTTTTTTTTTCATCCTTTGACTTTCAGTCTGTGAATTTCTTTTTGAATTAGATGTGTTTCTTGCATGCAGCATATTGTTGGATCTTGCTTCTTGATCTATTCTACCAGTCTGTGTCTTTTGATTAGTGAATTGAGACCATTAACATTGATGGTTATAATTGATATGTATTGACTTATCTTTGTCATGACTCTTCCTGTTGTTGGCTCCCCCCTTTTCTTTCCCTCTAATTGTTTGCCTTGCCTGTTGGATTCTTTCTGTTGAGGTTTATGGTGCTGTAGTCCTTGTTATCTGTTTCTAGAATGTCTTTCAGAACATTTTGGAGTGCTGGTTTGGTGGTCATAAATTTCCTCAGCTATTCTTTGTCATGGAAGTATCTTATTTCTCCATCCATTTTAAAAGATAGTTTTTTGAGGGGTACATCAATCTGGGTTGAAAGTTGTTTTGCTTTAGAACTTGGAGTACTTCACTCCAAGCTCTCCTTGACTTGAGAGTTTGTGCTGAGAAGTCAGCTATGATTCTGATGGGCTTTCCTTTATATGTGATTTGCTTCTTTTCCCTAACAGCTTTTAATATTGTATTCTTGTGTTTAATTTCTGGAATCTTGACTATGATATTCCTGGCGGTAGATTTTTTTTTGGTCATAGCTAATTGAAGTCCTATATGCCTCACTTATCTGCATGTCAATTTCTTTTCCTCCACCCTGAAAATTTTCCGCCATGATGTCTATGAACATATTTTTAATATCATTTGTGGTATCTCCTGCATTTTCATTTGATTCCAATCAATCTTAAGTTATTCTCCTTTGTCTCATCTAGCAGCTGCTGGATTGATTTCTCATGGTCCCATGCTATTTTTGAGAAATCTTCCTTTTCCTGGTCACCAAATGCAAACCCGTCTTCAATATCTGAGATCTGTTTCACATTGGCCTAATCTACTTCAAGTACTTCCAGTGGAGTTTTTATTCTCTTGGATATCTGCTTGAATCTGGTTTATGGATTACTTGTCTTTCCTATGCTGAGCTTCCATAATTTGCTTATGCTTGTCTTTTTTTATCTGTATCTTCTCTAGCATCACTAAGCATGGTCCTTATTTTGGACACTATCTCTGTAGTTATTTGAGAAATTATTTCTGATTTCATTTTTTCCAGAGCCTCATTCAGTTGCTTTGTTGTTACTGCTTCAGAGAGGCCTGATGGGCTGTCTCACCTCGTTGCCCCCTGGATTTGCCTTTGGTGAACTGGATGTCTGGGATTGCATTTTGTTTAAATGTCTTCTCATTTTCTTTTCTCTGGCTTTGCTTTGCTTTTTTTTTGTTGTTAATTCCTGGGGTGATGCTTGTAAATTGCCTATGGTGGGTTCCTTTATTGGTAGTGTTTAGGACCCTGAGGTGATGATTACTTATCTGAGGTATCTTCCAGATGTGGCTGGTTCTTTTGGGATTTTGAGTTCATTGGAAGATCTCACCTCTTCACTTTGTTGGAGATGGGAAGTTGTTTGCTTAGCCCGGTCCCTGGTTCTTTTGCACTGTGCCACAGTATTTTTTGTGACCCTTAGTCAATCTCAGTCCTGGAATACCAGGACCAACAGCCATTTAGAACAGGTATGTCAATTTTGGCAGTAGTGGTACCAATAGCATCAAACACAGCCTGGAAATGACAAACTGAGCTAGCCCTTAATTTGACACTTTTAGCCATATGAATTAGGTTTGTGGTTATATAACAATCTAAAACAAACCATAAAATCATATGCAGTATATAATGATATGTCAATTTCACCCTCGGGGTTAAAATTTAAAATAGTTTAAGGTGAAAATAAGGAATTAGAGGAAGAGGAAGGGCTTACATGTAAGGCTGGAGGACCAAGAGGGATCATGCTAACTTTGAGAAACTGATGTAGAAAACTGGAGGAAAAGAGCAAAAAAAGAGATGTAAAGAATGGAACAGAACCACAGAGAGGCTAGAAATCACATTTACACTTACATAAAAACAAGAGCAAACAATGCAGGAGAAAGAATGAAAAGAGAAAACAAAAACTAAAAATCAAAAACAAGTGTAATAGAGAAGAGGGAGAAGACAGAAAAAAAAAAAGTCCACTTCCAGATTTGTCCAGGTTTGTCTCTGCTCTCACTGGCAGTCAGCCTGTGGAGATTGAGTCCTGATCCGTGTTGATCTATCTCAGCCAGCCAGCAGTAGCTTTTTGGCAGGTTAGTGGGTACTCTCAATAAGCCGCACTTTCAGGTGGAAACCAGTCAGTCACATTGGGCTCATCGCCTTCCGAGCACCTTCCATGGATCTGAGACCTGGCAGCCACCAGATGGAGCCAGCTGCAATTCTGAGTTCTGATCTCAGGCTGTCCCTCTGTCTCCAAGGTGGCACCAGGCCAGTAGTTCTCTACTGTGGCAGGAGTGAGACCCCTGCACTCACCACCAGTCAGTGCAGTCGTCCAAGTCCTCTGCTCCCCTCCCCTGCCGCATCTCTCCGCAGAGGCTTCCGGGGTCGCCAACTGTCACCATCACCGTGACCATGCGTCCACAAGTTCGAATAGCTCCTCTTGTGCAGTGAGTCCCATCTCAGGGAGAAGGCACTGCCAGCTACCTCCTTCTTGAAGTTTCTCTCCTTACTTTCTCTGTGGGCATCAGTTCATGCTTCAGGTTCCTCTTGGGTCCAGGGGACCCACTTCCTTCCTTGTCTTCCTTGCTGTATTCCAGCATCCGTATGGCGACTCTCAAAGAAGCTCTTTCTCTGCTGCTTACTGCTCCATCATCGTCCCAGACTCCTATTCTAAGTTTTAATTAGTGGCTTTTTGTCCATCAGTTTTTAAACATTTTTTGTTTGATACTGTGAATTTTGTAGGGACACAGTTCAGTTCCCAGCAGCAATGTTCCAGCAGAGAAGAGAGACACAGCGTGTGTGCTCAGCCCTCTGTCTATGATGCAGTCTGGGAGCAGCAGCTGCTAAACTGTGTTTCGCTTCAGGGCCTGAACCCTTACTTAGAAGCAGAACTTTGTATGAATGGATGTGTGGGTTTTAGTGTGAGATGGTTTTCTTTCAATTTGCTGTCCTGAAACAAGTCTAGAGAGAGTATCTGTCTCTGTTTCTTGCTCTTCTACCCCAAATGGGATTGCATCTTTTTTTTTATTTTTCCTGATCTCCAGAAGTGAAAATTTGGAGCAGGCATCCGGTGTGATTTCTGCCTAGTTACGGTAAGCAGATACTGCAAAGGACAACTTCCCTCGCACAGCGACTCCTGCCATTGCCCTTGGTTTCCTGAGTGATGTTCTAAGTTGGGACAAAATCCTCAGGACTTTTTTTCACCTGTTTCACTCTCGTTCATCTGCATAATTTTAGGGAGACATTTTGCTACACAGAAGCTTTGTTTTCTTAGCCACTTGACAGTTAACCCCGAGCGCCACTCAGGCAGTGCGCTTGTTGACGTACCAACCGTCCTGAGTGTCTCTCAGGCAGGGATCATTTCAACCAGTCATTCTTGTATTGAATAAATTTGATAAAATTGTCATTTTTATGTTTGCTGTTATGCTATCTTACGAAAAATAATGAGAAAGTATGCAGTTTTTGGTCATCTGATGTTTAAATAATTGGACTGGTAAGTGGTGAAAGCCCTGTACGATTTTATTCCCCTTGGGGTGATTTTTAGGGTGAATGAAAGATGCCTAAAATAGCAAAGATGTCTCATTGTTAATTATCCATAATAGTCACATAGAATTTTCTTAACTTCTAATTTTGAAATAAATTATAGAGCCATAGATAGTTGCAAAAATGGTACATAATCTTACGTGCCCTATACTCAGGGCACCCAGGTTAGCAGTGTCTCATTACTGAAGGATTTTTCTAAGACTTAGATTTTGCATACTATATCATTTCATTTGTTTTACTTTATTTATTTTTATTTTAAAGAGGTTACAACAAAGGAAAATAAAACAAACCAATCAGAACAAACCAGAGTAAGTGATATAGGACTTTATAACATTACAAAATCAACAATAATTACCATAATGCCTTCTGTTGTCTTCAAAATAGCTGCAGATACCTTCGGACATAGCAAAAATCAAACAGAACAGAATAGAATAAAAACGAAACAATGAATACAATAAAAGACTACAAAACAAGACAACAGTAAATTCCAAAATGGCTACATATATATCTTACTATCATTGAAATAGCTGCTCATGCCACTGGGTATAACATAAACAAAGTAAAAGAGAATCAAATCCAACCCAACAAAACAGTAAACAATGTAGGACTTCAGAATGAGATAATAGGGAATCAACAGTGGCTACCACCCTCAGAAGGAGGCCCCCCTGGATGCCCTGCTGTGTACCGCTATCTTCTGAATAGATGATCAGCCCACTGGCCCTAGACCTGCAAGGTCAGTGAAACACCAAAGCCCCACAGGCTTTCAATTGTATTTCACCTTAATAGCTATCATCAGAGCCTGTGTTTCTCTGGATCTGCCAGTCACTTGGGGGAGGGGGTTGACACTTTTGTTTGCCAGCCCATGAGCCTGAAGGAGCTGGGATCTAACTGTCCCCCCTGCCAGGGGAGCCCACAGGGAGAGGTTTGGCTCTGGAGGTCCTGGTCCAGGCAGCGGCTGGTGCATGGGGCTGTTTTAGGTGGGCGGTTCTAGTTCTCCCTCCCCAAAGTCCACGCTGATGCTGACTCACGGAGAGAGGCTTGGCTCTGGATGCCCCAGTCCCACAGTGGCCCACGCATGATCATTTTAAGTTTTAAATATTTGACTTTTCTTTAGAATCCTATGAGATTCATTTCATTTCGTGTGTTACTTCCTTATGAGAAACCTTACCTAATTACTCTGTCTCCAACAGGACTTCCACACTGTCCCCACACACGTGTCTGTGTAATCACCTGTGTCTTTCATTTACGGCTTCGTCATTGTCTGAAAGTGTCTTGTTTATTTGCTTCATTTTACTGCCTGTTGGGGTCACCCTGTGTCACTAACACTGAGAAGAATGACTGGCACATATTATGTGTTCAACAAATTTTTGCTGTGATCCTCCTGCCTCACCCTCCCTGGTGCTGGGGTTACAGATGTGTGCCACCACATATGGCTTTTAAAATAAAATTGCTTGTCAGGAGAGTCAGCCCTATTGCTTTTTAAATGAGAAGAGCATAATTCTTGAGTATCTCCTAAGCTAACATTAAATAATATGTACCTCAGGAGTCTTCTTATTCCATTTTAGACCATTAGATGGTCAAAAATATTTTAATGAAATTTTTCTACCTTTTTTATGATAAAAATTATTTGCAGTGCACAGGTTCATCCTGGGTCACCTTTCAGGTTTTATTCTTTTATATATATTTAAGTTATGATTAAAAACACGAGATCCCTGTTGCAACTAGAGTGCCTGGTACAGCACCGTTAACTGTAAGCACGGTGTCTTGCCATGCATCTCCAGAGGCAGCCTCATCTTGCTCGACTGAAACTTCCTATCCGATGAACAGTCAGTTTGTCTTCACCCCCCCAACCCCCCATCTGCTTTTAGCCTCTGTGAGATGGGCCACTTTAGACACCTTCTGTGGTCTTTATTTAATGGATGATTGTCATTCAAAAGGATTTGTCATTTACAGTCATTGATTTTTCTCTTAAAAATGAGCTCTGCATCATTCCTTTGAAAGTTGACTGTTTCTGTTGTACATTAGGGCAAAATTGTTTTTGAAGATGCCCCCAAATTTCACACGGAAGACCTGTGGGCTTTGTTTTGTTTCGTTTTGTTTTCTGTACTAGAAGTTGAACCCAGGAAGTGCTGAGTTTTATCTCCAGTTCCTTTTTATTTTATTTTGAGACAGAGTACCATTAAGATGCCCAGTCTGGGCTCAAACTTGTGATTCGCCTGCCTCAGCCTCCCAGGTAGCTAGTATTGTAGACATGCACCAACACACCCAGCAAGACTTGCTGTTTTGTGTTACCTAATTACCATTCACATTTAACATCTTTATCAGATATTTCTAACAGGGACTGTAAATAGACGGGATCATGCACATCTGTAATTCTATTTTAAGTTTATAAGAAATTAATAAAAGTGGGAAGCTGATAGGGAATATCAAGATACAAAATGGATACATGGACTGCTTTATCATGTGTTATGATAGCTTCATGGATTTTCTCTCTCCATTCTCTCTTGGTTGTTGCCTCCAACATGGCTTGTTAAAAGTATATAGTAAGAGCTGGGGATTTAGCTCAGTGGCGTAAGCACCTGCCAGGCAAGGGCAAGGTCATGAGTTTGATCCCTGGTACTAAAAAAAAAAAATGTATATAGTGATTGTCAATTACTTTGAGAAAGCATAACATAAGACATAACTGGCCACTTTGCATCTAGATGTTTTTTAAGCTTGTTCTCCATGTCCTCCAGTTATTTGTTAAGTTCTACCACGCTAATCTTTCTTCATTCTAAGGGCACGTGGCCAGTTTTTGTTAGTAAAGCAGAAAATCCTGTATGAAGACATCACTAACTACTACTGCATGTGAAACACCACTATTTTTAAAAATGAGTGTGTGTTTCAGATACATCACGATTACCTTCAGGTTGAGTGCGTCCTAGACTGATCCAGCTGTCATCATTTTAACTCCTCCTGTCCACTTCCTTCTCCACTCCCTGTGTATGCTGATCCCCTTCCCGTCTCCATAGAATCTACCTCTCTTTTTCCTAACTTGGCCCTTGTACTTTGCTCTTTAAATTATTTATATCTTAGGTGTCTCATATTAGAGAGACTGTGCAATATTTAGTCCTCTGTGTCTGACTTATTTCACTTAGAACTTGGTCTCCAGATCCATCCAGTTTTCCTGCAGATGACTCAGATTTGTCCTTCTTTGTGGCAGAGCAGTACTCTGTCATATGTAAATGCTTTCAGAGTAAGATGAAATCACAGTGGTGTTTTCAATTTGTGTTTCTCCAGTGGCCAAAGAAGCGGAACACTTCTTCCTGTAATCTTGGCCACTTGGACCTCCTCTAAGTGTCCCTTCATTTCCGTTGCAAGAGGCGCCCTTAAACCCATGGTCCCATCCTGGGCAGGCAGTGCCCAGCGCTGGGGAGGTGGCGGCTGGCCACTGCACTCCCATGGCGGATTTGGGGTGATGTAGTGCCTCCCCAGTTGAACAACCCAGCCTTTTCTTTAAACAGAAGAGCAGTGTGCCTTGCTGTCCTCCAGGGATTTCAAAGCCACAACGCCTTCAGGTAATTCCATTCCCCAAGTGTGGTTATGCATCCGGCAGAAAGAAGCATGAAAGCTAAGAGTTCTAATTCTGTGTTTCCAACTAACTTGTGGGTATTTTTTTTTTCATTTTTGGGAAAGGAGCAGGGTGTTTTGAGCTGCGCTTCTTCCTAGTGAAATAAATATAGTAATACTATTGCTGTGTCTCATGCCATCATCCTGAAGCATAAATCTGAAGATAACTTATGCTCTCAGTGGATTTGCCCAAAGAGCAGTTGCTGTGTCGCACTTTCTGTTAACAGGGTTTGCATTCTGATTGTTCTGAATGCTGTCTAATTAAACTTACTTCTGTTCTTTCAGTGTAGGCTGGGATATTACATTTGTGTTGAGATTGTGTATGTTCTTTACTTATTTATTCTGTTTGCAGGCTCTACTAACTGTGATTCTGTAGTTTTAATTCTGACTCTGTCTGTTGAAATGCAATTTAAAGCTAACGCTTGAATCAAGCGATTGGCACCTGAAAAGAAGTTTACATTAATGTGTGGCCTTTATTAACTCTTATAAGCTGAAGTCGCCATTGAAATTTTGTGTTTGTTAAATATCATTGAACGTAAAAGATTTTAATGCAGTGTGTTTGTTTCTAGAAGTGAATTTTTCCCAAAGTTTTGAGGCACTATGTGATTTATGGAGGTTTTATTTCAAATTTCTTTTCTGTGTACATGATTTTGGCGTGATTATATTAGGGTTTTTGTTGCTGTTTCTTTTTCCTCTTCCCTCCTTCTCTCCTTCCCTCCATCCTTCCTTTCTCCCTCCCTCCTTTTTTTTTTTGTCCTGAGGATTGAACCCAGAGCCTTACACATGCTAGGTACGTGCTCTGCCAGTGTGCTGAACACCCAGCCTGGACACAATTTTTAAGACCATCATAAATGCTGTAGACTTTTAAAATTACAGCTTACATTGATTAGAATAAGAAGTGGGAGATCTATTTGAGATACTTTGAATGATAACATAGTGAAATTGGTAGATGAAAGTGAGATGATTCTCCTGAAGACATCTGGGAAACAAATCTGCCATGTGTGGTGGTACACACCCTGTCCCAGCACTCAGGAGGCTGAGGCAGGAGGATCACTGCGAGTTTGAGGCCAGCCTGGGTTGCATAGTGAACTCAAGGCGGAGACCCTGTCTCTAAAAAAGAAAAGAAACAAATGTCAGTTTGCAGGATTTCCCTCATATCATTTGGGCACAATGGTGTTCATGCTTCTTTCTCCGTGTGCACAGCAATTCAAATGCAAATAACAGCCAGGCGTGGGTGGCAGTGCATACCTGTACTCCCAGCTGCTACGGGGGAGGCTTGGGCAGAGGAGCAGAAGTTCAAAGCCAGCCTGGGAAATTCAGTGAGACCTGATCTCAGAAAGAGCCAGGGGAGTAGCTCAGTGCAGGGCTCAGGGTTCAATCCCAGAACTACAAAAACTAAAAAATAAAAAACTAAACAAAGAAGCCAGATAATATAACCATACATTAATGCTGATGTAACTCAGGTCTCCTCCACTTTCTTGTCAGAAAGAGTAATTGTTAATATTAAACTGATGGATATTTAAAGAGATCTATACAAGGGATTACACGCTCTTGGTTCCTTTCAGCTCATTTTCCTTGTGCATCATCTAATTTAATCAGCACAGTGATCCATTGAGCATGTTGGAATAGTTAGTAGAATGTTGCCTTTCACCCATTGTTTGTCTTTCTTATCTTGTGGAGGCCTGTAATGTTCATTGTCAACGAAAACATGAAAAACATACATATTTGAAATATAAATGCCCACCCTTGATCAGATAAGTAGAACTGTTTCAAACTAGAAGTACATTTTTGTCGTTTTGGTTCTCAAAATCAGCACTAGCATCTGTTGTTCATCTCTTGACAGTTTTATTGAATAATGAAAATCCATATTCTTTCAGTTTTCATTCAAAGTTAATAGTGTTACATCCAGATTCGTTCAAACTGCATCTTATCTACGATTTTCAAGCTTCTGTACTTGGAAGAAAACTTTATTTTGCCTTTCTCTTAAAGTATGTTTAACTCTTCAACACCCCCCCCCATGAGTAGCATAGGCGATACTGACCACATCTTTTCCTAATTAATGTTTTTAATGAAATAGAATCTCATTATATTGATTTAACTGGTACATAATCAGTTGGAATGCTGAAAGTAGTTTCTTTAAGATGTCCAGTTATGAACTTAAAAATGCATAATTTAAAATAAAAGTTGCTTACTTGTAAAGAGCTCTAAGAAATGAGAGCATATTTTATCAGTCTGTGGCAAGAGTGTTAGCAAACTGGAAAGAAGTCTTACTTGTGTGAGTATGTAATTGTTATCTAGGAAAGAGATATATATGGCTTAGCCTCTGTCACACTTTTGGGTCTTCTGCAGTCTTGCAGGAAATATTTGCAAATCAGTTTTTGCAGGGGATTTCAAACCACTATTGCTAAAATGTCTGTGTTACTCTTTCATTTTCTTCTTCTCTAATGAGGCATTCACAATTTAGGTTGCTGAACATACTGTTTTCTTTCTGTTGCTCTCTTTTCAAAACTTTTCAGGAATCTCCCTTGTCCATAGTAGTCGGTCCACAGCTTTTGATGTACATAAGAATTTGAACTCAGTGTGTCCTTCTGTTAGAGTCATTCATTTGTGCTAGATCGATTCCTTCAGCAGATGTTTACCAAATGCTCTCCAGGCTTACAGTCTTGGTGTTCATTTTCTACACAAGGATGAGAGACTATAAATGAGTAAATAAAGGACGATTGTAACTTCAGCACTTATGCGATATCTGAGTATTAGAAATGAGCCAGGTCTCTGTCAGTTTCCCTCTTTTCTGGTGATTTTTTAAAATCACTATCTTTATCTCTTACAGGCTAGACAGCCCAGATTTGAGTATGAGTTCACTGACTAGCTATGTAACTGTTGGCAAATTATTTCTCCTCTCTATTTCTCAGTTTATGCTAGAATAAGGAGTATATTAATAGAAAACAGCTCATTGGGTTCTTGTGAAGACTGAATCTGTTTAAATCCACAAGTATTTAAAACGGCTCCTGATATAGTTAAGGACTCAGTAAACATAAGCTGTATAAAACTTATTTTTCTTAAAATGTTTCATGAAGTTGGCAGTGTACAAAGAGGAAATATGCCGAGTACAGAATCATATGTAACTCTTAAGCCGGCTGTGGTGACATGCTTATAATCTTAGTTACTTAGGAAGCTGAGGCAGGATGATTGCAGATTTCAAATCAGCTTGCCCAATTTAGTGAGACTGTGTCTCAAAATAAAATAAAATGACTGAGGATGTAGCTCTGTGATAAAGTGCTTGCATAACTAGCTTGAAGCCCTAGGTTTAATTCCCAGTACTTGGGGGCAGGGGAGCCCTCCTAGAGGATCATACGTAAATCTTATATTCACTTATCTGATAAAACACTTGCCTCGACTGTGTTAAACTGAAGGAAAAGAACACATCTAGGGTAATCTAAATTCTATTTGTTTTACTTCCTACTTCTTTATGAGGTGTGCTAAGCGTGCGTTAGTGTCTTGCCCACTTAGGTCACAGCAAACAGGTCAGATTTATTTTCTAACAACTTTAATTTGCAAACAGCGATGATTAAATTATATTCATTTTGGGACTGTGTCCCTCCTCTCTGAAAACATAACCCACTAAACTCACTTTCAAAGATTCTTCTTTCTCTGCAGTTCTGTGATGACTCTTTCACATCTCCCGCTCTCTGTTCCTGCCTCTGGCCTCTCGGGTTGTCCACGCCTCACGCAGCCATCTCTTTATTCAGTCCCGTCCCTTCTCTTCGGCCTTTTGGTGTGGTATGCACATCACTGCCAGATCACCAGTTCTAGAGCTGCGTTTTTGTGCTTCGCCTGGGCCACTGCATTTGATCTCTTACCTGAAGAGCCCTGAAGCAGCCTGAGCTGCTTCCTTCACGATGACCAGGTGTCCATTCTGTCCCTGCCATTGACACTGGGTTGTCCCCGTGAACCAGCGCTCTCCCCAAAGCTCTCTGTGGTCCACAGCCAGCAGCCTCAGCCCTCCTGCTGGTGCTGGGCTCCTGTTCTTTCCATCCCTTTTGTCCCTCCCACTGCCTGCACAGAAATATACTTCTTTTCCAGGCAGGGGTACCTCAAATTTCCCCTCTTCCAGGACTCTTTTTAATCAGTTCATAACATACTAACTTTTCTCTAAAACATACTGGTTGACTCTTGCATTTCTGTACATTGATA
This sequence comes from Cuniculus paca, assembly GCA_004365215.1. Taxonomy (NCBI): domain Eukaryota; kingdom Metazoa; phylum Chordata; class Mammalia; order Rodentia; family Cuniculidae; genus Cuniculus; species Cuniculus paca. Next base: position 12,805 of record RJWT010000095.1, read on the forward strand.
GGAGAATTCAAACACATCATTGCAAAAATGACTGTTGTAAAATTTTTTCCCAGAATCACTAGCAGTGCTGACTTGAAATACTTGCTTAATGAATGATCATTTCCTGGAAGGTTTTGAGGGTGAACTTTTTTTTAATGGTCTCTCATTCATTGACTGTCCCTTTGGTTCGGTAGAGGCTGCAAGTCGGGCCATTGTCCAGTTTCTGGAGATCAATCAGAGTGAAGAAGCCAGTCGAGGGTGGATGCTTCTGACAACTATTAATTTGTTGGCATCCTCTGGTCAGGTGAGTTCTTAGTTTTCATGTTTGGTACATTAACCTCTTCATACTCTCTTAGGGATTTTGTTATTAAATTTATCATCATACCCAAATGAGGTATTATAACCATTCAGGCGCTTGTAACTATTGTGAAGAAGTATTTTATCTTTCCATGTCTCAGGCTGATATTTTTGCACTTTACTGGTGAGGCGCCTGGGGTAGAGTAATGGTTTTTATCTGTCATGTTGTGATGCATGGGACTGGGACGCCATTCTTACTGTACTTGGGCAGAAAGCTGGACCACTGTGGCCACAGCAAGGGGCCCCAGAGCTCCAGGTCATCCCTTGAGAAAAACCCACTTAGATAAACTCTGGTTTAGAAAAATCACATTCATCTAAGGTCACTCAGCTACTTATTCATAAGTGGCATGGAAAATACTTTCACATTTTTATAGAAAATAGGGAACATTGATATTTTCATGCTTAGTCTGTTCCCTTCTCACTTGATTGCTATGGAGATGGTTTTTATCTTTCCTAAATCAGCTTTAAGTATATGTCATGCTACATATCACTTGTACCTATTAGAGGGCCATTTGGGCACCTCAGTTTTAGCCTTTAGTTTTGGGCTGAAAGTTTATTCATCCTTCTAAAATCAAGAGTGCATCACAGTCATTACCAGTCTCGGGAATGGGTGTCACCTCAATTACACTGGACTTTAAACGCCTCATACTGTTTAATAAAGGAGTTCGTAAAGGTGACTGTGCCACCTGTCATAGTAGTGACTGGTCACAGCAGAAACAATACATTAATGAAATTAATCATTAGCCCAAAGTAATTAGCATTTAACTTTTCCTTGAAGTGAGGATCTGTTTTCTTTTTTTGTTTTGTTTTCGTTTTGCTGTTTCTCCTCGTTGGCTTAGTGTATTCAGGCAGTCAGTATGACTGACTTGTGCTGCTTTTCCTGGGACTCTCCAGGGTTGAGCATAGCAACTCCTGCCCTCGGGAAACCCCAAAGTCCTAGGCAGTTGGGGTGTTGGTCACCCTGAGCAGCCCTCTGTGTCCCTGCAGAGCATTCTTTTCCTGTGTCTGTGACTGTTCTGGATGACCAACAGAATGGCAGTTCTGCACACTGATGAGGACAAACCCCTCTGTGCTGCTGTACCCAAGTGGGGTTTATAGTAGCATATCTTTATGTGCTATTAAAATGTTACATTTTAATTTAAATAATTACTCTTCGTATTTAGTATTTTTTCATAAATTTGATATTTTTTGGTAAATTTTTTTATATTTTCTTTTTTTTCTTTGAAATAAAATGGACTTTAAGGGCCAGTCTAGTTCAGTGGCCTAAGCGCCTCCCTAGCAAGCACAAGGTTATGAGTTCAATCCCCAGTGCCGCAAAAAAACTCAAAAAAAAAAAACCCCAAAACAAAGTATAGTTAAAATAGACTTTTAAAAAAAGAAAGAAAAAGGTGTGTGTTTAATATTAGCACCTTTAACTGTAATCTTCTGAATCTGACGCAGACATTCTCTAGGTGCTATACCTCTCCTCTTCAGTTATGAGCAGGCCGTCTCTACCGTGGAACCTCGCATATGGTAGAAACTCAGTCAATGCAGGTGAACTTAATCAGGCACAAACACAGAGGCAGCCGTAAGAGTGTAGGAAAACAGTTGGGACAATTGTTGTACAGTTACAAAGGCTGCCAAATACTCATTTGGATGCCAAGTTATTGTTTAAATCCATCAGTGATAAGATGAAAATGAAAAATCATACTACTTTGCTTAATGGGAAGGGAGAGCTAGTAATAACCTAACCGGAAGATGGTACATTTAAAAAGCAAATTTAGTGTTGTAAACGAAGCTCCTTTTCTATTCAAGTGCCACTTTCTGGCAACTTGCTGGCATTTGCAGGCCATTTGCTGGCAATAGCAAAATACAGAGCAGAGTGCAGTGTGGTCCTGACTCAGCATGCAGATGACAGAGAGGAAGGAGAGAAGCCCGTAAAATACAGCCATGTGTGCTTAATGCTACGAAGACAGAAATGTTAGAGTTGAACATCTGAAGGTCAGAGTAGGAGGAAGGACGAGCAATTGAGGGATGCTTGTGACAAAACAGACATTTAAACTGGGGTGTCAAGGAATAATGAAGGGCAGGGGAGACAACAGATGGTTTAGAGTTCGGGGGTAGGGTACGGCACTGGATATGCAGAGGAACCAGGTCTTGCCAAGCAAGTTCCTGAACTCTTGCTCTCTCCACCACCCACGCCTGCATGTGTTCGGGCCCTGTCCTTGGCCGTTTCCTGTGTTACTTTCCCAGTCATCCTCTCCTTCTGGCCCTCTCTGTCAATTTACAGTCTTCGCTACTGTCAGTTAGTTGTCTGAACCCTGACTGTATCACTTTATTGTTCATAACACTTTATTAAGTGTCCATTGACAGTGAAATAAAAGTTGAGCTGGAATGGACGCGAGCCCATTTTCATAGATTGTTGAGCATGCACTCTGTGGATCCCTTAGCCGGCTCTGACTCCCAGCAGGGTATGTAAAAGGATAAGCATTGGTGGCTTCCTTGTAAAACAAGGACTGTGCAGTAGTGGTGTCTGCCAGACAGTGTAGACTTGAGGAATAGAGGAGCCCTGTGTGCCAAGGTCTTAGCCTCACACCTGGCGTGCGGTGTCCCTAACTGAAGACGAGCTGTTGTTGCCGTGGCTTGCCAGGAGTCAGCAAGAGGGCTCTCTGATTCCTCAAATGTGCAGCGCCACGTGGCCTAGTGTTGTGTGTGTCTTCAGATGACCCTTCCCTTCTTACTTAATTCCTTGCATTCTTCACTTACATTCCTGGCAGTGTCTGACTCCCTTTCATACTGACCTGTATTTACTGCCATTGTCAGACTTGAGATTAAGTCACAGTTGCTTGTGACTCTACTACTGTTAGCAGACCTCTGCAGGGCAGGGCTGCTTTCTTGCTCCACGCCCTCCCCCGGCAGATGCTGCCTGGCATACCCCAGACCAGTGATGGTGAACCTTATAGAGCTGTCAGTGATAACAAACAGCTGACTGTGGCACACGGGCCACAGGTTTCCACCACTGCCCTGGACATTCAGTACCTGTGTGGGGAGAAAGAAAGAATCAACAGTGATGCCAGGAAGACTTTACTGCAGTGAGATTTCTTACACCACACTGTGTCACGGAAAGTTTTCATAATTCTTACGTGTCTGTAAAATAGTTAACTGTTCACTGTCATTTCTTCCTTTGGAAAGAAAACAATACAAAGATATGCTTGTGTCCCTGAAGTGCCTGTGTCTTTCAAGTGTCCTTCTAGGCCCAAGGATCTATAATAGGAATAGAGATAAAAATAATAATATAACAACTACTGATACAGTGTTCAGTGTTTAATGTCTTCACATTTATCATATAATCATACTAACCCTAAAATATGTCTCACTGTTTTTATAAGAGAGAAACGTGAGGCCCAGGAAAATTAAGAAGTTTGCTTGAGTTCATTATTTAGTGCCTTTTCCTCAGAATCCCAAAGCTTATGCTCTTCGAAATACGCTGCTTCTTAATGAATAAATACCAAATTTGATAAGTAACTCACTATGTAAAAAACCTATTTCAGTATTTGATTTAAGCAAATTTGTCTAAATGGGAAATTATTTCTTAGTGTGGGGTTACTTTGTAATTCTTAAATACCTTTTTAAAATCATGCTTTTTCTGCTTTAATGTGTATAAATTACTCAGCTGTGTCAGTATATTACAGCTATGAATGGCTATGCACTCATTTTTTGGTTTGTTTTCCAGAAAACCGTGGACTGCATGACAACGATGTCCGTGCCTTCCACCCTGGTTAAATGTTTGTATCTGTTTTTTGACCTTCCACATGTGCCTGAGGCAGCTGGAGGTGCACAGAATGAGCTACCTCTAGCAGAACGGCGGGGACTCCTCCAGAAAGTTTTTGTACAGGTAGGGAAGACGCTTTCTGCATGGTTGGGCACCTTTAGAGCTCAGGGACATTGAAATCAGCCCCCAGCTAAGGAGATCTTTGGCCTGCTGGCTCTTCGCAGCGTTACACTGTAACCTGATCTCGTAATTGTAACATTCGTCGTATCAGCAGAGAGAATATTGAAGTATTCTTTTCGGGAATATTTAAGGATAGCAGCATCAACAAGTTTATTTCTCTGAACAGATTTAAAATTTGACTTTAAAATTACATTTGATATATCAACAGTATCTTTAAAGTGAACTAAACAAGGACACCTTTTTTGACAATCATATTAAGTTTTGGGTATTATTTCTTGTAATATTAAGAAATTGTTTTCAGTTACATTACTGTCTTAGTTACTTTTCTCATAACTGAGACAAAATACTGAACACCTAAAGTTGAAGGAGGAAAGGTTTATTTATTTCACAGTTTGTAGAGGTTTCAGTCCATAGTCGGCTGGCTCCAAGGCAGGGTGGCAGGGCAGAGAAGAAACGGTTCATAACAAAGCAGTATAGGGGGAAAGCAGCCAGGAGCAAAGTAGCAGCCAGCAAGCGGAAAGTGACAACAGTTGTCCCCCTCTGTCCCTTGTATTCTCTCCAGGATACCTGTACTCAAGCAAGGCATGTAGCACGCATACCCAGGATGGGGCACCCTTAATTCTAGCATTACACTTAAATCAGTCCCAACATCACATCCTTAATCCCAGCATCACACACTCTGGGTCCAGCCACCTCTGAAAAGCTCCACCTATGGCCTGATGAGGCTTTGAGGGGACATCTAGACATAAGCCATAAGTACTTCTAGGAACTCCCTAGCCTGTAAATACTGAACTTCCAAGGCCAGTGTATTTTAGTGACCACTGCTACCTCCTCTGCCCTTGCCTATAAAGCCACCCCCACCCCATTACGCTGTTCTGATAGCACTGTGGGTGAACAGGGGTTCATGGACATTTGCCCACTAGCCTGGCAGTACACTCATCATGGATGGGAAACTTTCTTGGGAGAGCAATTCTAAAACAAGCAACCAACAAACATTTGGAATACGTTCTATTTGTGGACCTGTCTAATACAGTGTGAAGAAACACATTTGGCACCCAAAATACAAGTACTGTGATTCTGCTCCTGCAAGGTACCTAAAATTGTCAGACAGGAGAAAGTAGAATTTGAATGCTGGTTGCAAGGGACTACAGAAAGGGAAGAAGAGGAAATTGTTGTTTACAGGTAGTTTCTGTTTTGCAAGATCTTAGTTCTAGAGATGTGTTGCACAACAGTGTGAGCGTCGTTCACACTCTGATGCGTACACCTCAGGTGGTATATTGAATGTTTCTTTTTAACCCTAATAAAAAGTAAAAAGTAACCACAAAACCTGAATAACCTAAGATGGAGATTTCTTACCTGTAAAGTGAAAGTAGTGGCATCTGTTTAAAGTGTCTCCGTGAGGTTTAGAAGAAGTACTACCTAAAGCCATGGCTCTCTACCTGCCACATAGTAGCTGTTGAGTAAAAGTAACTGCGATTGCTGCTGTGGCTGGGAGAGCATGGAGGGGACAGTTGGTCTGTGGTGACAGACAGCAGTGGTACAGGGGACGGGGCATGCTCCACTCAGATGCCTGCAGGACCAACTGTGAGAGTGACTGCTGCAAGGTGGTGAGAGAGAGGAGAGGGACACTTTGTAGTTCAAGATGGAAAAGAACAGATTTTCAGACAAAAGACTAAGTAAATATGTACTGAATGTTTGACTGCTAGATACTTTTGTGCTTATGGTTAACATCTTACATAATTTGTAAAACAACCCATAACTTTAGAGATTTTTTTTCTCTGTGAAGTGATTATGTGAGCGAATGGAAAAGTAGGATTAGAACCCAGGTTTTCTGAGCCTTGAATGAGATTAGAGGAGGAGAGTGAGGAATGACAGAAGGATTAAACCCCGTAGGAAGTCAAGCTGCTTAGGGTGTGCCTAACAGTGGAGCACAGTGGAGCACCATGGATTAGGTCTTTCCTGATCGGACCAGCAGGCTGTTTCAGCAGAGCCTTCTAAGGAACTAATGAATGCCATGAGCAGTGCATGGAGATTGCATTTATACTTCCGATACCTGAGTACACTGAGCAGTTTTCTTTTAATACTTAAAATATTGAGCCAGGGATTTAGCTCAGAGGCCTGAGCATCTGCCTGGCAAGTGCAAGGTCATGAGTTTGATTCCTGGCACCAAAAACAAAAACAAAAACAAAAAAACCTTAAAATATTTTTCCTATATTTGAAGCAGTGGATGCTGACTTTTAAATAATGTGGGACTCACTTCAGTATCCTGTAATTATTGACTGTTTAGACCAGAAGGAACTCAGTGTAATTTAAATCAGACTCCTTGTTGCCAGCCGTGGGAGCTGATGTCCTCATAAGTGACTTGCAGCGGGTGAGTGGCACCCGTGGGCACCTTGCAGCCCCACTCGCAGCCCTGTGCTGCATAAGTGCACCAGGGCTGTGCCATGGACCACATAGCTGGGTTTTCATCATTTTGTCTAGAAACCGATTAAGACCGGCTTATTAAGTGTTTCGCAGCTGGTGAAATCCTGTGTTTGTATTGTGTGGCCATAGCGAGTAGTACTGCTTCGTGCAGGCATTCATTTTCTCACTGACTTGGCCAGTTACTGCTCTGCCACACTTATGTGGACTTTGTCACAGGGTCACTGCAAACAGAAGTGGCCACTGCAGGGGCAAAAGAGGCGTGACAAGGAGACTCCCTGCTTCACCAGCCTGTACAGTGGAAGGGTCACACTAGATCATTTTCACAATAAGTTTGCCTATGAAGATTAAGAACCAATTATCTTGAGTCAAGAGTCAAGTAATCATTAAATCAGATTTATTTTGTAAAATAGGGCTTTAGTATCGGAAAAAAGTCTTTGACTATTTTGGGGTTTGTCTGCTGTGTCACAAATTAGAGAAGTGGCACTTGTCCCTCTAACCATAGGAGGCAGTGTCAGAACCAACCAGGAATGTAATGGACGTGCACCCCTCTGGGCATAGGGACCTGTGCTGCACTTGGCGTATGGAGCCACATGTGGATATGGACGTGTGTTGCACTTGGCGTAGGGATCTACATGTCTTGATCCTGTGGGCACTTATGCAGTGTGTATTTTGCTACTCAGATATATGGAATAAGTTTTGATTCTCAAGTTGAGAGGTCTTGAATCTTCTTTGAAAGCCAGCATTAAGGAAGTTGTTGGTAACTAGATGCGAGTGAAACTACCTCCAAGTTAAGATGACTTATGTTATTCATGTATCTTCTACTTGTACACAAAAATGAAGCAATGTGAAAATCCCTTTACTTTTGAAGATCTATTTAAATATCTCATCTCCCTAAAACTGTTCTTTTAGAGAAGAAAGTTGCATTTTTCCAGTCCAGACTAAGGATGAAAGTAATAAGTTGGGTAAAATGTAGACAATGAAAGGGAGTTCTGTTTTATACTGTTTTAAGCCAAATACCATGGCAAAGAGAAGACAGTAAATATTCTCTTTGAGCTCAGAGAAGTAGAGCTGGTTTGCTGCTTTCACCTGATCCACTGCTACATTGTAGGCGTCCTTTTTAATGTTGCCTGAGAGCATTGATTGCGGCGGCTTTCATGAAATTACCCGATACCCACTCAAAACTTTTCAGTAATATTCATTTGTCCTCCTTTCACAGCACTTCTCTTTCCTGGGCCATTTATTGACTTCCTTACATACTGCACTTGTATTTCCTTTTGTGTTTTAGATCTTAGTGAAACTCTGCAGCTTTGTTTCCCCAGCGGAGGAGCTGGCGCAGAAGGACGACCTCCAGCTTCTGTTCAGTGCAATAACCTCATGGTGCCCCCCCTACAACCTGCCATGGAGGAAAAGTGCAGGGGAGGTTCTGATGACCATCTCCCGGCATGGGCTCAGCGTCAATGTCGTCAAGTACATTCACGGTGGGAGGCTCTGTAGTATGCATTGGAGGGCTCTTGGCTTCTCCTACCTTTATCTGATGGCAGATGCTCCCGTCTCAGTTATCCACAGATTGGCCTTTCAATTAAAAAAATGCATTTTCCAGGAGGAAAGAGTGTTTTTTATTTTTTTTTTTTGTGGCACCGGGGATTGAACTCACGACCATGCACTTGCCAGGCAGGTGCTTAGGCCGCTGAGCTAGATCCCCGGAAAGAGTGTTTTTTTTAATTTGCTGACTTCTCAAATGTAGGGAATTCTCATAAAAGTCTAAATGATAGCTAGCTGTAAGAGGTGAAGTGATTTTGTTGTTGTGTAAGTGTTCCATCATAATACAATGTAAGTTCTACGTCTTTCTCTGTTCTTTTACTGAAAAAAGAAATGGTGTTGAAGTATTTGATGCAACCAGTCTTTCTGAAGATATTTCATAAGTAGCAGATGATCATCTCTCCAATGCAGAATCAGTGGACTTAGGGCAGTGATGGCGAACCTTCTAGAGCTTTCAGTGATACAGACAGCATGTGTGCCATAGGTTCGCCACCACTAAATTAGGTGAATTCTTCATCAGTGCTAAGGAGGAATTAATGTGTCTGTTCAAGTCATATGTAATAATCAACTATCCTTAAAATGTCCATATAAGGTATATACTCCAGCATTTGAAATGTTTCACTTATTTAATTTATGTAACTTATCCTGACGTTCAAAATAATTCATACAGCAATATGCGAGACCTGATATTTCATACATGAGTTGGTCATTAAGTGTTTCTTTCTTTGTAGTCTGTGCTAATAATGGTAGCTTTTCTCCTGTGACAGTGGGCCCGTGAAGTTGGTGATAGGGTATGATTGTGTTTCAAACTTGCAATGTATAGTACAAACAATTTTTAGATTTTATTTCCTAAAGCATTTATGTATCTCATTAGTCTGTATTCAGTCTGATTTTTACTTTAATGAATTTCTGCTTCTTAAGCTTAGCAGGTAGTTTTTCATTCTGATACTTTATCTATATAAAAGGTCAAAAAAGCTAGGGAATGGCTAGTCATTTTGTTTCATAGTAAAGCATGAAAATATGATTTAAAGACTGTAGTAAGCATTAACAATTTTTTCATATGTTCCTATATTCTTTACTTACTACTTGGAGGCATGACATTCTCAGTGATTCTAAATTGTACATTTACCTTTACAATACGTGTCTTTTTTAAAAGTACATTAAAATTTAATATTTCATTAAACACCAGTGAAGGATGAAGAAAATTTTCTTAAGTAATGTGCACATATATATTTAATTGTTTATTCTTGCAGAAAAAGAATGTTTATCTACATGTGTTCAGAACATGCAGCAGTCGGATGACCTGTCTCCCTTAGAGACTGTGGAAATGTTTGCCAGACTTTCTTGCTTCCTCAAAGATTCCAGCGATGTTTCCCAAACACTTTTGGATGATTTTCGGATATGGCAAGGATATAGTTTTCTTTGTGATCTCTTGCTTAGGTAAAACCCCACAGTTTAAGAATATGTTTTAAATGTCTGAGCAGTTTGGTTTTTTTTAATAGAAGATTAGAGATTATAGGTAAAGGGATCAAGCAAACATTTAATATATACCTTTGCTCGCTTCTTTTTTTCCTGTCCCATATATTTACAATTGAATGGTCAGATGCAGATCACAAATGTAGAATGAGAGATTAGTATGAACTTGTAACTGAGGGAAAAGAGTTTACATGAATTAGTTAACGTCTTCTGAAGTAGAAACTCTTTGTGCTTGCTTATATTTTTATTGTCTGTGTTTTACAGTACTTGCTAGTTAATAGCAAAATAACTACATAGGTAAATGAGACTTTACAAATATGTACAGAAAACCAATTATTCCAGAATATTTCACACACACATCCCCCTTTAAATTCCAAACAGTTCATGTATATGCTTTGAAAGTGGCTGTTCACAAATTTTACTGGGAAGAGGGTGCACTTTCTCTCTAGCTGTTCCTGGGCCACTACTTATTTTTAAATCATTTGACTTTTTCAAAGACAACACTGTTTCGTAAACTTATTTCTAACCCAGGTTTAACTTACTTACTCTCAGTTAATATTTCACAGCTCCCAAGAATGGACTTTTTCATGGTGATCCTCATTTATAAAAGCAGAGATAGGGGATTGATGAAATAATCACTTCATCTTGCTAGTGGGATGTAAGTGGTGCAGTTCTTTGAGAATGCAGGTTGGCATGTACTGTAGGAGCCTCATGTTCATACTCTTACCCAGTACTTTCACTGCAGTTGTTAATCCTAGCAGACAATCCTCAATGTAGAGAAATTGTACATCTTTTAGCCCTGTTATGTTGCACCAGTTGTCTTATCTTCTCCCCGCCACAGGTGTGGTTGGCATGGTGGTTGGCTGTGTGGTACCAGAAAGGCCGGTAGGGGGAGCTTTTACTAACTCGGAGAAGTGCACATCTCACACTGGGAAATGAAAAAGTGTGGGGTTAAACATCATGTATATGCTGTGAGAATAAGTGCAGTTTCTCTCTAGCTGTTCCTGGGCCACTACTTATTTTAAATCATTTGACTTTTTCAAAGACAACACTGTTTTGTGTTGTTTCAGATTAAACTTTCAGATTAAAAAGACAAGTTTTAAGAAGTCTATCCAAAGGTTGAAAGTGCTTATCTGGGTGATGAGGTTGAGAATCTTGTCTTTTTCTTCTATGCATTCTCCTAGTTTACTTTGATGAGAATTGCATTTTTCTGAGAAAAACCAGTAAATCTTACGCTTTTTATTTTTTTGTGCCCATTTTGTGTTCTTAGTTAAAGCCATAATCAAAAGATAATTCCCTCACGACCGCAGAGTTCTTTTGGGAGGAATCACAATAATTCTTAAAAAATCATTAACCTCCTGAGAACTTTATTTAACCATAGTATGTAAATTCATGAAATACAGATAAAATTCTGGCACTGTTCCCAAGCAGTTCATTTTTAAACATTAACTGAGCAAATGTCTTAGGAAAGACTAGTTAATAAGGTTCTGGTTGTGAACAGTGAAACTTACTAATTTTACAGCTTCAGGGAACTTGAAAACATGCTTAATCTAATGCCATTATGATAGAGAGCCTTTCCACTGAAGACTAATGATTTACCTAAGATAACAGCAGTCAAATGAGCACTTTGATCAGACTGGTCCAATTCGTTCCAAATACACCATCATGTCTTACAATAAAAATGTATAGTTTTTTAAAGTTTTTAATAGAGGAAATATTGTAAGAAGAAACTTCTCAGAGCACTTTCTTTACTGAATTATTTATTTATTTACTGAATAATTATTTACTGAATAATTATTTACTGAATCTCAGAGTTTTATTTACTGAATAAGTTGAATAAATAAAATTGAAAATACTTTCTGTAATAAATTCAAGAATAGAACCAAAGAGAAAAAGTATTTGTTAAATTACACTTTTTCTAGATTGGAACAAGCAAAAGAGGCCGAGTCCAAAGATGCCTTGAAAGACCTGGTTAATCTGATAACTTCCCTGACCACTTACGGTGTCAGTGAGTTAAAGCCAGCAGGTGTCACCACAGGGGCGCCCTTCCTGCTGCCTGGATTCATAGTACCTCAGCCTGCAGGCAAAGGTGAGCCCCGCTCCTCCTGATTCTCAGCTTCTCAGAGACATGGGAAGAATTCGTCTGTCTTGCTTTGGTCACCTGTTTACATTACTTGTTTAAAAATGGTATCTTTTCATTAAAGTTTGAGCTATTTATGCTTAAGTTTAGATAAGAATCTCTTAATAGTCTTTAGTCTACTAGATCAAGTGTTTGAAAGTTAGTATTATGAAAATAAGAAAAATCAAACAGTGAGTTTCGTGCTAGGTATTCATTTTAATGTTCAAACAACTTTAAATCTAATCATGCTGCTTTGAAGGAGTGTTGGCCCTCTATGTGTTTCAACTTTATGTGGATCGAGCTTAATTCATATTCTAATCTTCACACCTACTGGTATCAATGGGAAGCATAAGGTATAAATGCTGTATTTCAAACTAAGCAAACCTAAGTAAAAGAAGTTAACATTATTTCATGCAGGTCAGGGAATAATGGCCTAGATTTTCTCACATTTGAATCTTCATTTAATGATCTTTTTTCCAAAAAAAAAATTCCATAGTTAAAACATTTAATTACATATGCATACAAGCTAGCTTGGTTGGTTATTTATTTTGAATTTACAATAACTGTTCCAAAACAACCCGAACCTGAAGACCTTTCATGTGATTCGTCACTTAAAATTTTCAATAGGTTCATGGTATTTTCGTGTGAAATTTAGCCAAAAGTCCCAGTAAGTCTGGTAAAATTTCACACCGTAAATCTATTCATTCTATGACAGAGAAGTCAGCAGTTGTGAGTTTTTGAACTCATGAGGACCGACAGAGCCCTCAGAGCCACCTTAGGTGCTGTGTGCTCGGCGCATAGGCTGTGTAGAATCTTGTAAGCAAGTCTGTGAAATGCGTGTGGTACTAGTCACACGTATGCCTGAGTAATTCAGGGTTTCGTTTTATTTAATATGAAAAAGTAATCTCAATGAAATTTGTAGGCTCCCACTGCAGTAGTCCTTAGTTCAGTCTTCCTATGATTAAATGTAAAATAACTCAGGAATATACTTCTGTTTCATACCTTATGGTTTCATTTGATTAATCAGTCTGACCTTGATATTCATATAACAGCTAAGTAAAATAGTATAATTTTATAATCATATAATTATTGCAGCAAAATAATTCTTTTGCATCATATCATTGTCTGGTTTTTGTCTCATTAGTAATAGGGATCATAACTGTATAACCCGGCCCCTACCAAAGTCATGGTGAGAATCTAATGAAAACAAGGTTAACTAGAAAGGATGTTGTCCTCAGAACCAGAAGTCATAGAATCATGAATGACCTAACTTTCCTAACATCCATTTCTTCTTCAGAAAACTTGTAGTATTTATGGAATGAACAGGTCAAACTACCTCATTTAGAGTTTCTTGTCTAAGTCAAAATTGTCTGTTTCTCGTGTCATGTGGTTAGGTTCTTTTGGGAGCCGAGGAGGTAGCTGTGCCCCATGTAGATGGAATAATGGACTGTGTCATCTTTTGTTCTTTTTTTGTCCTTTTTTTGTCAGCAGTATTGAGATATAATTTGCATCTGTTTGAATCTGTCCATCAAGCTGCTGGGTTTGGTTAATCTTGATAAATGTGTGATTGTACAATCACACTATAATCATATGGAATATTTTCATTCTTTAAAAGGCTATTTGCCTTGTAATCATTCCTCACACCTCACCCACCCCTACCCCTCGTTTGGTAACAACTGATGTGCTTTGATTTTGCTCATTCTGCAATTTCAGAAACTGAAGTCATGCAGTATGTGGTCTTTTGTATCTGGATTCTTTCACTTGGAGTTATATATTCAACCACATTATTACATATATCAGTCTTTTTGGTAGTTGGTCATTTTGCACTGTTTCAACATCCATTTACCAGTTGATGGGCATTTGCTTGTATTTGACTGTCATGACTAAAGCTACTGTGGACATTTGTATGGAAGTTTTATGAACATATGTTTTCATTTTGTTCACGTTACTCCCAAGCCCTGGAATTCCTGGGTCACATGGTAGATGCATGCTTAACTTTGTGTGAAACAGCCAACTTTTCTGAAGTGGCGGTCCCGTTTGCTATTCACATCAGCAGTGTATGAGAGTCCCAGGCTTAATAGTGTTTGGTGCTGTTAGCTTTGTTTGTTTTGAATTTTTTTTTTTTCGGCACCGGGGATTGAACTCACGACCTTGCGCCTGCCAGGCAGGTGCTTAGGCCGCTGAGCTAGATCCCCAGCCCTTGTTTGTTTTGAATTTTAGGGATTCTAGTGAGTGTTTTCTAGTATCTAATTGCTTTTAATTTTTATTATGTAAATGATTAATGAAGTTGAAAATCTTTTCATGGACTTGGTCATCACTTTTATCCCTCTTTTGTTTCAGGTCATTGTGCTGTTTACGTGGTAGGGTTGTTTTATTGGAGTTATAGGAGTTATTTAGACATTCTAAATAAGTCTTTCATCACCTCTTTATCCTTAAATAGTCTCGCCTTTGTTTTCTCTTAACATCATCTTTCGAAGAATATAAGTTTTTCAGGGACAAAATCCAATTTTTCATTTTGCTTTATTGAAGAAATCTTTGCCTACTCCAAATTCCCTAAGATCATCACCATATTTTCTTCTTCTAGTACCTTCTTTCTAACATCTTGTTTCTCCAGTGCTTCCTCTTGAGGAACTCTTACAGAGACCATTTTCAATTAGTCGTTAGGTAGAGCAGGAAGGAAGAGTTCATTTATTTGGTTTTTGTTTTGCTTTGTTTTTCATGTGGCCGGTGTGTGGGAACACTTTCTTGAAAAGACCCTAGGTCTGGGGCCCTTCTCTGAATTCTGTCAAACTTGTCTGTGTGTCTGTCTTTAAGACCATACTAGATTGTTTTGATTGCTATAGTTTTAGTTCAGTAAATCTTAACTCATTTGAGTTGTGTAATTTTATTCTTTTCAAAATTATTTTGGCTATTCTAAGTCCCTTGCACCTCTGCGTAAATTCGTTTAGGTCAGTTGTTGGGGGAGAAGCTGGCTGTGATGGTGATTGAGAGTATGCTGTCCCTGAGGTCTTGGATGGGGAGAACTTACATCTTAATAAGAAGTCCTGCAATCAATCTATGAAATGCTGTTGCTCTCCATTTGTTTTGGTCACATTTTCTGTCAGCAGAGTTTTATAGTTTTCATTGTGTAGAACTTTCAGGTTTTTTGTTAAATTCATCCTTCAGTGCTTTGCTATTATTGGTACTTTTACGAAAGAAATTGCTTTGTTTTTCTGGTGCGTTTCTTATTAATTGCGTTTGGATTAGCGATGATAGACTGTTATATAGGGAAGGAGATGGGAAAAGCCAGTTATAACAGTGTCGTGTGGTTGTAGCCTGCTGTCAGTTCTTTATTCACAGCGCTTATGGGAATATTTTCCTTGGTTTCACTGGTTTTCCTTTAATCATCTGTGAATATAAATATAACCTTATTTTTGTTGCCAAGGAATTTGTACCAAATTAGTGATACAATCACATTTAAAAAGGAAGCTTGAATATGTGTACCTCACGATGTTGTGTACATAGTTATAGCTTAGCCACCTTGGTCTTGGCCCTGATTATAGATCAACTGAGGCAGCAAAGAAATAGAAAATTTAAAAGAGGTCAACTCAGTTACTATTTTGAGCTTACTTGTTTGCACATGTATGCACATTATTAGTTGAAAATGACTGCTTCTATAGTAGATAGCAAGAGCTTTTTAAAGCTTAATATCCTCATCAGCAGAGGGATTTTCCAAAGAAGGAAACTAAAGAAACAGAGCAACCCTTCCCTTTAAACAGAAGATACTCACTGGTTTCATACCAGCCTCAGGGTATTCATGTTCACTAGTTTGTAAACTATCGTGAAGTTACACTCCATAACTCCTAGCTCTCCAGTGTCCACATTTGTTCCACAAGCTGAATGTTTCAATATGTTTTTCACGAAGAATGTATCTCATGAAAAATGACTACTTCCATGCTCTCCTGAGCTCTACTCTGACTTCGCCTTCCAAGAGTTTTCTTCAGTTTAGGCAGCGCCTGTATAAGAGTACAATGTTATGTTCTCCTTGGTGATTTTTTTCAATGTGCCGACTACAGTGCCTGCTGCCTTCATTCAGCATGGACTTACTTCGAAGAGCCCATGGTGTGCCGTTCAATTTGAGGGGTGTAACCATGCCCAGGGCTTGCTTCTCTGGCTTCCACAGTATAACAGTTATAAACAGCTCCTATTAGCCATCCACATGTGGTCTCTAGTCATTATTTGCTGTATTACACTTCCTGGACACATGCTGATTTCCACCCTTCTTTCCTGGCTCTGCTTACCTCTCCTAATTTAGCTTATGTCTTGGGGAGCTATCCTGAATCACCATAGGTGTCTTTATTTTTTTGTTTTTCTTTTCTTTTCTTTTTTTCTTATTTTGTTTTTTGAGACAGGGTCTCACAATATACTTCAGGCTGTCCTTGAACTCACTATGTAGTCCAGACGGGCCCTGAACTCTAGGTGATCCTTCTGCCTCAGCCTCCTGAACACTGGGACTACAGGGGTGTACTACCATGCCTGGCTCACCATAGGCAGCTCTGGCCATTGTTTCTTCTCTTTGGATTTGTCTTTGCAGTCCAATTCCAGGGACGTGGAATCTAATAGATAATACTTAGGACCTATTCACTGAATGAACTTTTTCATTTTTTATTTAGACCTTTATTCTTATTTTATTTTTCTTATTCTTGTATCATTTAGGCTCCTTTTTCAAATGTTCACTTTCATATTTTCCATTAGATGGAAAATAGGATAGCTGTGTTTTTTGTTGTGTCGATGTAGATGTTCTTCAAACCTTGGACTAACTCATTTCTGTTGCTTCTGCATATGCAGACTTCACAGGAATGAAGTGGTGATTGTCATATTTTAGAATACTTTTCTCATTTTATCACTGTTTCTTTTAGCTACTTTTGTGCCAAAAAGATTGGAGTCAGACTTTGAAACTTAAATAAATCAATACAGACTTTAAAATTTAAATAAGATATGTCTGTTTAGCTAAAATAGTAGAGCTTTTATATGCTAGCATTTAAGAAATATGCTTGTCTGTCATATATATTATTTTAAAATTTTAATTATTCAACTTTTCCTAATTGAATATTTTAGAAATTTAATGAGTATGACACAACTACTACTCATAATATTTGCATTAAAAAATACAACATACTTCAAATTTATAAGCCACTGGTTTCAGTATTGGTGTTCAGCCATTCCTTTAGATGCTTTTTTTCTGCTAGAAAGCTAAATTATCAGCGCTTATTAATTTCCATTATGCATAGATTTTTAAATTTGAGAGTAATATTATACAAGTAAACAAGATCTTTTTCTCTGACTTAGTTAGAAGAAATGATTGAGCTTAAATGTGGAGCAGACTAAATGGTGACTGTGCTGGTTAAAATACTTTGCTTTCGAAGGCAGCCATGAGGATTAGTCCATCTCAGTGCTCTTTGGTCATTTACTGTGGTCAGCATATTTTAATTTCTGTATCATGACCTATTTTAATGGCCCCAGAAGAGTTGGATAACAAGTAGGATTCAAGATGAATCAAAAAATAAATTACTTTAAAATTCGTAAGCCTGCTGACCTGCCAACTTGTGTTTCTGAGGTTTTTTATATGAAGATTATCATATTTTACCTTACATTGTTGCCTTAGTTTCCTTTCTCCCTGCTGAGACAAAATACCCAACACTCAAAGTTAAAAGAGGAAAGGTTTATTTAGCTCACAGTTTGTGGAGATTTGAGTCCATAATCAATTGGCTTCAAGGCAGAGGGGCAACAGTTCATGGCGGTGGAGGATAGCAGAGCAACAAGAAAGTGAACTTTTCATGGTGGCCAGAAGGTACCAAAGCAACAAGGGAGAGACAAGACTGTTGCTGTCCCTTATGTTGTATGCAGGCTACCCAACCTAAGGCAGGTGCAGCACTCACACCCTTAATCCCAGCATTGGACCATAAATCAATCACAAATTCTAGATTCAGCCACCTCTGAACTCGTCCTCCCCCACCTGTGACTGCATGCTACTTCGGGAGGACTTCCAGACACAAACCATGACGATTGTGTTTGTGTATGCACATTACTGTGTAAACCACTTGTTGTCTTTATGGTAGTTTGTCCTTGTGGTTGATTATTAATATGTTTTACATTTTGTGGAACTACATCACTTGAAACCAAATAGTGATCAAACTTGCAAAACAACAGATTTTTTTCATATTAACCTAAATTCAGCTCTTCTAACTTGTTGTCTTTAGTAATGATTAGCACTATCACTTAGCTGAAAGGTGTACAGTATTGGCTAGACCTCATTTTTAGCCTAATTTATCACTTTTCTCACATGTAGTCTGGCTTTTATATTTGTGTGTCAATTTATCTAAGCTTGGTTTTTGGCGACTTACAGATAATACAACATTAAGATGTCCTGAAAAGAGCAGGCATAGCAAGAAATCGAAAATAAAGATAAATCTAGAGTATTTGCCCTATATCAAATATATTTAGACATTATAAGGACAATAGAAATTATGTATATAGGCTGAAGATTTTTAAAAATCCTTGTGTTTTTAAACCGGGTGTGGGGGTACACTCCTGTAATCCCAGCACTCCGGAGGCTGAGGCAGGAGGATCGTTGCAAGTTCAAGACCAGTCTGAGCTACAAAGTGAGCTCAAGGCCAGCCTGAACTGCATAGAGAGACCATGTCTCAAAAAACCACCACCAAAAAAAAAACAAAACAAAAAAAACCTTTGTGTTTTTCAAAGATGTTTATATCAGGATTCCTTAGCAGTCTTTCTCATCCATTTTATGTTTTTTCTAGTTCTATTTATAGGGTGTTTAAAAAATCCAATTTATTGTGTAAGAATCTGTGTTAATGTTTTTGTCATTCTTGCAAATACTGAATGTACCTAAGAGTTGTAGAACTGAGGACAATTTTTAGAGACAAACTCTTGTTTTCATGTGTTTCAAATGTAACTTTCCATGTATTATTGTCATTAATTTACCCCACAGAATCCATATATAAAAATGTTTATTTATTTTTCAATTGATGGGTTTGAAAATCAGAGATTTAAAGAAATATTTAGTAGGTGGCCAAAAATTTCTTTGGCAAACGTTTATATAAGGAAACACAATTTTAGTTTGAAAACAAATTTCCAAATGAAAATCATAATGCTGTAATTACAACAAGAAAGCTGAGACTTAGAGAATTCTCCCTCCTAACTTCTTGGCTTTCATCCCTGCTGCACCCAGAGCTCACTTGTCAGCCTCAGCATCTCTTCAAGTTGGACGGCAACTTTGCTTGCACTCAGGACTGGTCTTAGAGCAAACAGTGCAAGGCCGTGTGTTTCAAGAGCCGAAAGCCAGCCCGTCCTGTGATAGGATTTTATTCTCTCTAAAGCAGTTTCATTTTTCAACATAGGCTGTTCTTGAGTTGAAATATTCATCATGGTGCATGGTGTTATTTATTTATTTACTTGGTGTTATTTATTTGTAATTAAATGATTTGAACCTGGTGAAGAAAAAGAAGACCTTTCGTGCACACAGGGCATGTTCTTAGCAAATAGCTGGTAAATGCTGAAAGTCACGTTATGTTTATATGGATCAGTTTGCCGCGGTGAAAATATCACTTGGCACCTACTTTTGTGTTCTCGTTTCCTATTTTAGGTCACAGTGTGAGAAACGTCCAGGCCTTTGCAGTTCTTCAGAATGCATTTTTAAAAGCGAAAACCGGCTTTCTGGCGCAGGTCATCCTGGACGCCATCACTAACATCTACATGGCCGACAGTGCCAATTACTTCATCCTAGAGTCACAGCACACTCTGTCGCAGTTTGCTGAGAAGATTTCTAAACTCCCAGAAGTCCAAAACAAATTCTTCGAGATGCTGGAGTTTGTTGTTTTTAGCTTAAATTACATCCCTTGTAAAGAACTTATTAGTGTTAGTATCCTGTTGAAGTCCAGCTCTTCTTACCACTGTAGCATTGTTGCCATGCGAACCCTTCTCAAGTTTACAAGACACGACCACATATTTAAAGATGTGTTCAGGGAGGTGGGCCTTCTGGAGGTCATGGTAAACCTTCTGCATAAATATGCCGCCCTCTTGAAAGATCCAGCTCAGGCACTGCATGAACAAGGTAAAGCCTTTTCCACGGCTTTGTTTGGTAAGGGGGTTTATAGGAAAGTCGTTTATTCCTCTTGTGCCATTCCTGTGATTGCTCCTTGAATGACTTCCTGGTGTGTGTTACCTTGATATTCTATTGAATGTTTCCCAGACCTCTGTTAGGAAACTGGGGAAGAGTTTTGTCCCTGAGGAATAATGTGTGCGATCTTCATAACTAGTCTTTGTTTTTTTCTGCGTCTAAGTAGGAATTTTAAAACTCTGGAAATAATTGAAATTATTCATTATAATTTAGTCTCTATAATTAAAGGTGTGGATACTTCAGATTTTCTTGCAGAAAGCAAATACATCTATTTTGGGATATTATGTACACATCATTAGGTACCTTTTTGATAAATCTGAAAGAAATATAATTGTTTCTGGCAACTGTAAGTATTAAGTGTGAATTAATATAAATTGAATAGGTCAGTATATTCTTAAAGTCTTCTTTCTTTTTGGTACATTAAAATCTAGCATTCTCCTATTGACATTCTTGTTTAAAATCCCTATGAGGTAAATATATTTAATTTTGGCGTTTTTATTTTTAATACTCGTTAGACAATTTTCTAGTCATACCAAGGTAAAATCTGTTATTGATTTCCAGCCCACTTGTAGCAAGATGTTGGACATGCATTTTATTTTTTTATTAAGTTTATTGACACAATTTAGATAGCCATAAACATCACATTCATCAAAGCAAACTTGTCGCTGTACATGATACATATTGCAGTTCCTCTTTTTTTCTCCCATTCCCTTCCCCTCCCTTCAACCCTTTTCCCTTCTTATCTACAAAACGTTGTTTCCATTTTTTCCTTTTTTTCTCATTTTTTCTTTTCCTTCCCTTCCCCTTTCCTTTTGAACAATTTCTTCCTATTTCACAATATCTATTGTGTATTTTGTCCTTGTTTACACTTTCACTTTCTCACACCACAGAAATTATGAGATATTTACATGTGTGTCCGATTGATTTCACTTAAGAGTATAGTCTCAAGGTGCCATTTTAAAGGTTGTATCAGCTCTAGCGGAAAGTGAGTGTCAGGGAAATAGCTAAAGAAATTATTAAAAATAAAACAGAATCGAGAAAAAATAAACTTACTGCTTTCGTGATTTGCATCTTTGAACTTTTTTTGTAGGGGACTCAAGAAATAATAGTTCCATTGAAGACCAGAAGCACCTGGCCCTGCTGGTCATGGAGACGCTGACCGTGCTCCTGCAGGGGTCCAACACGAATGCAGGTAACCGGGAAGGCGCAGAGCTGCCCAGCCTCCGTCTCCTGAGGGGTCCTCAGTCCGAGAGGCACCTGCACTTGGGGGAAAAACTGTTGGTTCCTTGATGGGATGGTCACAGCCCTGAAGTGCAATCCTTTTGGACCATTTGAAGTGCACTAATGACAAAATAGATAACATTGTTACTATTTCAAAATATTTTATTGCTTTTTTCATGCTATGCCTTGTGCTTAGTTTTTTAAAAGAATTTTTACTTACATAATGCAATCTTAGTTAAATAATTTGCTTATGTTCTTTTCAAAATACTTCATGTGGTGATTTTCTTAATTTTATAGTAGTACATTTGGAGTATTGCAACATTATGACATTAGGGCAATATCAAAAAATTATTCTCTAAGAAAACAATCTTTCCAAGGTAAAGTATTTCATTGAATAATTTGCTTTAGCTGTGGTTTCAGTTTCTTTCTATAGTTAACAGATAGAACAACTATATTTATAAGCTGTTGTGCTTGCTTTTTCAAAAATGTCCCTAAAATTTTAGCTCACATCCAAAAACTACGAGGCCCTAAGGTCAGTGCAGCCTGAGGACTGAATGAGGGGCAGGGTGTTGAGGTGAGCAGGTGGGCTCAGATGAGTGACCTTTGGAGCATGTGCTGGGTGCTTGGGGTGTACTTACAGGTTAGGGGAAGGCCCTAGATGATGGAACTCTTCCCATCACACACACACACACACACACACACACACATGCACAAACGTGTGATTGTGCTGAATTCAGAGACATTCAGCACAACATGTTTAAAATACATTGTGTACAGCTGGTCCTCGTGCTGGATGTTAGAGATGCAAGAGAGAATTCTGTCTCTAAGAAAATTACAGTCTAACTGAGAAAGGTGTAAACACATAATTGTATACGTAATTATTTAAATACAATTTTGGCAAATGCCAAATAGAATTGATTGAATTTAGAAAGTAATTGAAACAGTATGAAGTTTAGTTAGTTCTGTGCCAACATTTCCTGGTGTGATACATACTCTTCTTCTTTTCACCAGTTAGATTCAGTTGGCTGAGATCCTCAGAAATGTAATGAAGATAAATGAACAACAATGAAGTGTCAGAGAGTCTTAGGGGAGGACCTGGACCATCCTGCTATCATAGGGGAGTGGAGAGCTCGCCCTGTGTGACCAGTTCCTTTTGTATCTCCCAGGGCACCAAGTATTTTCACAGGGATCATTTGTCTAGTCTTTCTTTTCCTTATTAAGGCATTGCTCATAGTAACCGTTTAAGAAATATTATGCATTACAGTTTTGTGGTGGTCCTTACCTGACAGCCAATAGTAAGTATACATGACTTTCTCATAAACAAAGGATGCCACAGAGCGCATGTGCTAAGCCTCAGGCACCTGACTCACACTACAAGGTCACTAAAGGCTATAAAGTCAACAGACAACCACCAAGAAGAAGACAGTGACTGCCACAGAGACTACACTGTCAGTCTCACAGCAGACATTTCATGAAACACAAGTCAGGAGGAAATTCAGGTTTCACGGGGGACCAACTATGCAAATAATAATGGTACCATTTTGATAAAGTCAGTAGTAGAGGTGTAGACCATTCTAGTCTAAAAGCATTTAGAGTAGAATTGCTTGGGGAGGGGCACTAATCCATGACTTGGCTTGCTTGGCACATGTTTCCACACTTCTGGTTGGTGTTTGCAGTGAGGACAATTTCCCTTGGGCAGGAGCACAGGCTGAAGACCCAGCCGTGGTGCTGTCAGCCCTGCCACTGCACTCACCAGCTATGTGACCATGAACTGCTGGTGGTAGGGATGAGAGTTCCATTAGTTGGGCTGTGTGATGGTCCTGGAGCAGGGCAATGACTGGTTTTCCTGTTTCAGAGTGTGTCTTCCTTGTTTTGTCCACCTATTTTACAAAAATGTTGGTTCTTTATATTTTTTCTCGTGGTGAGTTATTCTACTCTTTTCCTAGTATTTTGAAAACCTTGTTTAGTTTACATCTTATTTATTTGATGCAGTGTTCATCTAAAATCTTTTACATAAATTGGCTTCAGTGTTGGACGCCCTGAAGTCTACCTGCTGAATCTCCACCTGTTCTAGATTTGGAGCATTTGGACATGGGGAATGTATCAGGGCATGCCTCTTGCATTAAGAAATCTAGAGAAAATGCATATGCACATTTGTTGGCACCCCACAGTACAGTTTTTGCTTTGCAATTTAAAAGGAAAAATAGCTGCTCGAGTTTTACTTTCATTCTCTTGAATTGCTGTCTACGAAAGAAATTGCATTGAATCCATGTGACTCCCCTCAGAACATTCAAGTTCTCCACGCTGTCCCTTTTCTGCTTCCTTCAAGGGATTTTCCGAGAGTTTGGAGGAGCCCGGTGTGCACACAACATTGTGCGGTACCCGCAGTGTCGGCAGCACGCCCTCATGACCATCCAGCAGCTGGTGTTGTCTCCCAACGGGGACGACGACATGGGCACCCTGCTGGGGCTGATGCACTCGGCCCCACCCACGGAGCTGCAACTCAAGACCGACATCCTGAGGGTGCGCTGGAGGAGCCCGTGTCCTCTCTCCCACAGCTAAAATCCGGGATTATTTTCGGTTGATTTATAGTTCAGTTAGAGACCGGGAAATCTCAGAAATCTAAAGTACAAAACATTCATAACTTCAGTAAAATCCATAACTTCATACTCATTAGGAATTCAGAAAAAGTCTAATCATTCTTTCAGTATATACTGACATACTGTTGATAAACCTTTGCAGTAATTATCTTGGCTTATGGAATTTATCTTGAATTAAAAAGTAAATTAGCCAAGTAGAACATCTTCATGAATTATATATATATGTATATATTCTGTGAACTAAAATGTTACATGTTGCATTATACATATATATATATATATATATATATATATATATGTAATGAATATTCTAGTAGATAATAGTGTGCTACAAGTTTTAGGTACCTTTTTTTCATTTTACTCCTTAGCAGTCCTATAAAATAAGTCACACCCTATTTACCACATGGGAAAGGTTAGAGGGATCATATAATTACCTTGTAAGTAGTAGGCCTGACCTCTTACCACTGGGAGGATTATGAATTGTGTCTTAAGTAATATTAGACACTAGCTATATTACAAATACCGAAGCAGAAGGGGAAGGAGCCCACTGTATGTATAAACAGACTTCAGATTGTAGTTCAGGGCTATATAATGTCATGGTTAAGTTGGTTAAGTGCACAAGAGGGGAAATCAGACCCTTCTGAGTTTAAATCCTACCTTTTCTGTTGCATACTGTGTATGGTCTTTGGCAAATTATTTCACTGTGTTAGACCCTAAAATACTACTGCTAATAATAATAAAATAATTAGGGTTGAGCATCTTTAATCTGTTTTCATTTTGCCTTTTTTTTTTTTTCCTTTGTTACAGGGTCTTGCTAGGTAGTCCAGGCTGGCCTCAACCTTTCTGTGATCCTCTTGCCTCAGCCTCCCAAGTGCTGAGATTATAGGTGTGGGCCACAGCAGCCAGCTTAGCATCCCTAAACTGAAAATCTGATTCCCATAATGCTCCAAATTCCAAAAGGTTTTGAGTGTGGATTTTATGCCATTAGACATAAATGGCATAGACAGTGCCATACCATAAAACTTTATTTCATGCACAAAATCATTAAAAGTATTGCATAAAATTACTTTCAGGCTATGTAAGGTACATATGAAACAAATGAATTTTATATGATAGGACTTGGATCCCATCCTCAAAATATTTCATTACATATATGCAACTATTCTGAGAAATAGCTGGAAAATTTCTGGCCCCAAGCATTTTGGATAAGAGATAGTCAACCTGTAGCATCTAAAACATAGGATCGTAGAAAAGATTAAAGACAGTAACTTGAGCAAGGTCCTGTTGCCTGGTACATACACCCCAATGAAACATTAGATGATGTTATGATGTGCTCTTTTTAATAATAAGCCTTGCTAAAGTATAGCAGTTTAGGAAATTCAATTTACTTGTTCACTTTAGGTTTAATTTCTTAGAGCTGTTCTGTCAGTTAAATATGGAGGAAAAGCTTGTCAGCCTGCATTTGGGTATAAGCCCAGTCTGTAAAAAGAAATGTGTGATTTTGTTACCTGGACTTACCTTCTGCCTTTAATGTAGCTTTTTTTGTTTTGATTTTTGTTTTGGTACGAGGGATCAAACTCAAAACCTCGTGCTTGCCAGGCAGGCGCTGTACTGCTGAGCTATAACCCCAGCCCTAATGTGGCATTTTGGAATTAGCAAAATATTTGCTGTGCTTTTCATGTAGCTATTTATTGGGTAAATGACAAATACATTCGTATCAGATGTTCACAGAATGGTGTTTGCCTTTGACATCTGTGCATGGTGGGTTCTATTTTGGTATTTGAAACGTTTGAATTATGTTTGCTTGTCCCTTCTAGGCCCTTCTGTCTGTCCTTCGAGAAAGCCATCGTTCAAGAACAGTGTTTAGAAAAGTCGGAGGATTTGTGTACATTACATCCTTGCTCGTGGCCATGGAGAGATCTCTGAGCTGTCCCCCCAAGAATGGCTGGGAGAAAGTGAACCAGAATCAAGTGTTTGAGCTTCTCCACACTGTGTTCTGCACCCTGACTGCAGCCATGCGTTACGAGCCGGCCAACTCCCACTTCTTCAAGACAGAGATTCAGTATGAGAAGTTGGCAGATGCTGTTCGATTTCTTGGCTGCTTTTCAGACCTAAGAAAAATGAGCGCCATGAATGTCTTCCCCTCAAACACACAGCCGTTTCAAAGACTGTTAGAGGAAGAAGTGATCTCCATGGACTCGGTGTCACCCACCTTGCGGCACTGCAGCAAGCTCTTCATTTATCTCTACAAAGTAGCCACAGACTCTTTCGACAGGTATGACTCTGCTCTGTCCTCTGTGTTACAGGGTGTGTACTCAGCATGACTTCAGCAGCAGGGCTCAAGTTGTACCTTAACCTAAGAAGCGCGAAAAAAAGGGAACCTTCCATTTGCCTAGTGTGTATCACCTCAAGGAGTTACTGTTGCCCTGGGGTTCATTTTATCAGTGCGGAGGTGTTTATATGATTTCTAAATCCAGCCTCAGTTAGCTTTCGTTGCACTTAATGGAAAGTGTTTATGACGTTTCTTTGATGCCAGTGTTGACTATCATTGTCCCCTTCCTCATTATCCTCAAAACATTGGGGGTATCTGGACTTACTGATACTGGTTATCAACAGGAGAGCGTGGTTACAATCATGCATATTTTCAGATGACAGAGAGTCTGTCATTCTCAACGTTTCATAATTCTTGAGAAACGATAGAAGTGCCCAGGAGGCTGTCACGTTCAGGAGTCCGTCAGAGTCATTCACAAGTACCTGCGGGCAGCCTGCTCCATACCAGACCACTGTGCATGTTGCCAGTGGGGACTGAGCTCTGCACTGGACCCCGTGGTCCTCACCTACCTTTGGCTGAGCATCAGTCACAGAGCGTGGTGGCCGGCTCAAGGACGGGGAAACCCAGTGTTCTGAGGGACACCCAAGGAAAGCCTCTACTTGAATCCTTACATAGTGCTACAGCTCTACTGGTTTTTAATTAAGTTCCTCTTTTGAGAATAATGCAAGAGTGATGATGCTGCTGATTTATCTGTTCCAAGCGTTATCACATCCGAGCTACCAGTTTTCTTTCCCAATATAAATGAATCGTTCTTATATTGTACTCAGAAATAGATCAAGTAGCCAGAGTTTCTGTTGCATTTTGTTTTATTTACCATGGAATATTTACTTTTAAATATCTACAGAGAGATTTCTTGCTTCACAGCAGTATTTCTTAGTCTTTAATATTTAGATTTGAAAGTCCAGGTAATGTAAGAAAATTGTTTCGTTTTTTTCTCAGTTTAAAAATAAAAATGTGTATATATTATTAGTGAGAGAAAACATAGGCTTGTTAGCATTGTAAGCATAAGCCGCGCACATTTGTGTAATGAGACTCTTTCTCTTTTCTACTGATGGTAGTTAGTATACCTCATTTTTGATTTGCACTGCCAGAAATGGGGCCTAGAGCATTCTGTTTAACCAACATGTTAAATGTTAATGTGACTAGAAGAAGCATCTTCCTTGAGCATGCTTTCTGTTCATTCAGTGCACGTGTTGTAGTCGTGTTCCTTGTTCCTGCTGAACATGGAGGATGCACCTTATTAAACTTTTACTGGCATTTCTTGTGAAACTAACCAACTGCCAACTTGGTGTTCTCTTCTTCTAATCTCTCTAAACCACCCTGTCTGTTTTGTTGTCTATAGTCGTGCAGAACAGATCCCTCCTTGCCTGACAAGTGAGTCCTCTCTCCCCTCTCCTTGGGGGACACCAGCTTTGTCCAGGAAAAGGTACTGATCTCAGAGAAGTCAATCTTCATTTGCGAAGGTTTTTTTTTTCCTGTGCTTACTTATGTGTTAATATGGTGATTGCATTTTGTAACTCTAATATTTTCTTGCTATTCAATTTATAATTGGTTTAGATTTAAAAATTACTAATTTCCTTTGAGAGTATTGATAAGAGTACAGTGTGTTTATGCTATGAAGCCATGAAGGACATGTAGAATCTTACATCTCTGTTATGTCGTCTAAGCTACATATTTTGTTTCAAGAGCAAATATTATCTCTTACTAAAAATAAGTTAGAAATGAGGACTTTTCAAGCCCCTTTCAGTAGGGTACTTGTCACTCTTTCTGCTTTGCGTGTTGGGGGCGTTCTTTGCTTGGTGCTGTGACTCCAGAATGAACCTCAGCCTTGCAGCTCCGAAAGGACATGTGTATTTTTTCATTCAGGTTCAGCCAGTTGAAATCTGATGCTGTACTGGGGACTTGTCTAAGCTAACCTTTGAAAAAGTGAAGACAGTTACCTGCCTAGGACTTATTTTGCCTGTTCCCAGGCAAAGCTGTAAACTAAGCTAGCCTTCCTCACCTACCAAGCTCCGGAATATACATAGCAGCAGTCGGTTGACCAAAGTGCAGTGAGGACACCTGAACGTATCTGTTTGCACCATGCTGAGGGCAGCATCTGTACCTTGAACACCATGTCCTCTTCTTTCCCTTGTTTTCCCCATAAGCAAATGCATATCCCTAACTCTCATATAAATATTACCAGCTGTGACTTTTACAAGAGCCAAATCCCAGTGATCTGCTGGATTGACAGATTGATCGATCGATCGATCGATTGATTGACAGAGGGTCTCACCATGTAGCTCAGGCTAGCCTTGCACTCACTGTGTAGCCCAGGCTGGCCTCAAACTCGCAGCAGTCCTCCTGCTTCAGCCTCCAGAGGGCTGGGATTTCAGGCATGCACAACCACTCCCGCACGCCTTATATTGTTGTCTGAATCTGACTGCTGTTGTGCATATTTTGAAAATCGAATGTAATTGTGGTTAACGGACCGGAAGCACTGATCACACATTCTGTTGTTCAACGTGCACCCAGCCTTCTGTTTGTAGGTTCAAAAAACCTCAAATTGAAATTCTTTTTTAAAATTTCATTTGTATGGAGCATGTTCAGACGTTTTACTTGTTATTTGCTCCTCAGCCAATACAGTTTAGCAACTATTAACACAGTGTTAGGGGTTGTAAGTAATCTGGGAATGACTTACAGCTCATGAGAGGATGGACTTAGGCCATATATGCACAGCATGCTGTTTTATATAAGGAACTTGAGCTTCTGTGGATTTTGGGGCCCAAGAACCCAAACCCCCATGAATACAGAGGGTCAACTTTATTTCCAGTGTAATACTCATTAGGTATGTGCAAAAAAATTTTTTTTCCCCTCTTAAATTTATACTGGGGCTTACATCTCCGTGCTTAACCATGGCATAGGTCAGAATAGTTTTAAATGAAATTGTGCTTATTCAGAATATGTGCCCAGAACTACTGTTTTGATTTGTTTTGGGCTACTGGGGATTAAACTCAGGCTCTCACTCTGGCCAAACAACTACACCTTACCTGATCCGCACCTCTTATTTCAAAAAGAGCTGGTCTTAATTCAAGAAACCATAAACTAGATAAATTTAAGTTGATTTAGGATAGTTTTCTGGGATAATAAAAAATATAAACTTTTTTTGTCTGAAGGTTTATGTGTGCTCATGATCCCAAAGAACTACTGATGTTAGAGAAATAATTTCAATTACTAAATCGTCAAAATTACCTTAAAACCCAAGTTTTATTTTTGTTTTGACCATTTTTATTTATTTTTTTCTCGGTGTTTTTCTTTTTATTTTGAAGAGAGTATAACCAAACAAAATAAAACAGAATAGAGTCAGTCACAATAAAACAATAAACATTGGTATATGACTTCAAAACAAGGTAAAAGGGAATCAATAATGGCTACCATGATCCCTCTTGTTGTCTTCAAAATAACTGCTCATACCATTAAGGCATAAATAAAATCAAACAAAATAGAACAGAATAAAACCAGTAAGGAACAAAACAAAACAATGAGAGCAACATAGTACTTCAAGATAATAGTAAAACAACAGTGGCTACCATAATGCTTCTTGTTATCTTCACAGTAGTTGCCTACACCTTCAGACAATACAATCGACACAGAATAGAGTAAAATCAATCAAAACAAAACAATGAAAGCAATACAGGGCTTCAAAACTAGATAATTGGAAATCCACGATGGCTGCAATTATATATTTTGTTATCTTGGAAATAGCTATCCATGCCATCAAGTATAATAAAATCAAACAAAACAAAATGAAATCAAACTAAACAGAACAATGAAGACAATACGCGGTGATAGATTAACAGTGGCCACTGCCTTCCCTTTTTAGACAGTTCCTCCCCTTACACTTTCACCATATGTATTATGCATTTTGGATCCCACTAACTCCATTAGTTTAAAACCCCAATTTTAAAATACAGTGATCAAAACATAAATGAGAAAGACCTAAAACTTGTTGTTTCAAAATATTTAATCCTTTTATTAACCCACAACTGATAAACAGAAATTCACATATTAAAGGAGTAAATTTCCTATAAAAGAATATCCATTGAAAGTTGTTTAGGGCCGGGAAGTTGGCTCAGTGACCTAAGCTCCAGCCTTGTGAGCATGAGGTAATGAGTTCAATCCCTGGTGCCACAAAAAAAAAAAAAAAAAAAAAGTTGTTTAAATGGTAATTAACAAAGGGATGAGAAAGAACATTTTCTTCTTTTTCGTAATTTATGTCTTTCAATCAGAAGCAGTTTTTCATCATTTGCAGCGCCCCTACATGTAGATACAGTGGGTTTCCGTGCAGGAATCTCACAGTCACCAAAACTAGTTGAGGGAGTCCTTGATTCATGTGCAGTCTCCCCAGTCGCACAGAGGGGTGGTGTCCAAAACGGGAGCTCTTCAGATTGTTCCTGCTAAGGGGATCAGTGTGGTCTTTTTTGTTTATTGGTTGTGCCGTGTTGGGGAGTGAACCGAGGCCTCAGGCATGCTGGGCAAGCACTCTACCACTGAGCCGTGTCCCCAGCCCAGCGCTCCAGTGTTCCCTTGCCATTCCAGCTGTGCTGCACACATTGTGTTACAGTGAGAATCATAAGGAAGAACTGCAGGAGAAATGTAACATTTTTACTCCACAGACTCAAATACTGTATCGTACCTGTGGAAATTAGAATTGCAATTCCATTGTTTCTAGAACTTCTCAACAAATCACATCCGCTCATGGGCAGCGTTTCCTTTTGGCAAAACATGGTGGTTTTATCTGACGAAGAAAGCACTGTTCTGTTGTGTTTTTCTAGTCAGTGGAACATTCATGTGAGGAAGTTCTCAATTTGTGGCTTGCCAGACCTGAGAAATCCTGGAGATTCGTCCCAGATTATTTTAAAAACCGAGACAAAAAGAACTAGCCAACCTCACATTTAAAGAATGAAAACACATGACCTTTTTTCATTGTTTATTTTTTTTTTAAATGATAGTAAATTGTATTAAAGAGAGGGAAAGAAACAGGCTCTGTGGAGCGAATTTGGCCCAAGTAAAAGCGGGAAAGGAGTTCACCCTACAGTGTGAGGGCAACCATCCTGGGAGAAAGAACATTGGTGGACTTCTTTCATTATTTATTATTGGGGAGGGATAACAGAACAGACTATACCTGAACAGTGTCAGTGTTGGAGGAAGTGAAAACAGAATACAAAATAATCCAAACTGTGTACCCCAGATCTCCCTGGGAGGGAGCAGGTACCAGCACCAGTCCTCAGGGCCTCTGCCCTCGGGAGAGAAAGCAGAGTAGATGCAGAATCTGAATCCTCACTATTCCCAAAACAGGCAGAGGAGTCTTCCAACACAGTTGGGAATGTCGACTGAAATAATAAATCTGCGACTTAAAAATAACTGCAACATGATAAATAAGTCAATACTGAAATGTCATTTTATCCTCTCTTTGCAAATGGCTGGGTCTTATTTATGATTCAACTATTTAATAAATATAGTCCATAAATTTAAAAAGTGGTAATCCCATGGTGGTAATCTAAGCAGCTTAATAAAAATCAGTATTGTTTAACATCTGTTATGTGTAATTTAGTTTGAGATAAATACCATACTTTATATTTTAATATTATTTGCCATATTTCTCTGGCTTGAAAGCCATAAAACTCTTTTGTGAGAATATTGTTTTTTATGTAATTGTTTTTTAAAAGTTTACTGCTGTAATAGTCACATATGAGTAGAGAGTTCAGTTTTCAAACACATAAAGTTACCTTCCTGGGCATAGCCATAATATAAGTGAACATCTAGATTAAATTTTTAATTCACAAGTAAGTATGGAAGAAAGGATCACAAATAAAATTTACAATTAGAGCTGTTTTTTTTTTTCAAATTTGAGTCATTTTTTTATGTGTAATAAAAAGTTCAAGAAATTTCTGCAGTCAAGGATTGATAAACCCTTTTACACTATAGAGAAATTATGAGATTTTTTTTTAGTTAGATCAAAACATTTTAAAATATAAAGGGAGCAACAGGAAGAAGGTACCTATTAGTAACAAGCATTGAGAAATCCATTTTTAGTAGGTATAGAAATTAAATCTTTCCTAATGAATAGCAGCAAACCACAGGAAGTGAAAGTATGAATGGGTGGAGGACAGACTGGCTTTTAAATAAACTAGGAGGGGTGTGTGCTTTTTGTGTGTGAAGCTGAATGCTTTCCTGGAATCTGTACGAAAGAGAAAATGGTGTTTTGTTTTGTTTCCTTAAAAACATGGCAGTGCCAATTCTTTGCTCCTAAATCACTGCTTCAAAGCACATTTCCCAAGCCGCTCTTGTGCCCAGAGCTGCCACTGCCCAGCTCTCAGCAAGAGCCTTGCATTAGAGAAGTTATGCAAGCCCAGCTCGTCCTCATCGAAGCACTGAGCTCCCCACAGGCTTTAACCACTACATCTGTTCCTCGGTGCCAAGACGTGGAATGCGCGGAATCCATGAATTGCAGATGAGAGTGTGCAATAGGAAGAGGAGACCGCTGATGAAAAGTGCACATGTCCAGGACACGGCTCGGCTTCCTGGCTCTAGATACTTGCTGCATAATATGTGCTATCTACATTTTTTAAAAGCGTAATGAATATTTTCTTTGGTAGTGGGATAAATGTCAGAGTGAATGTAGCTCCAAATAAACCAGACAGAGTTCCGAGGCGCTTACTGTAATTATGTATTCTCCAATGGCCTCAGTTCTGCGCTTCCCCTTGGCTCAGTTGTCTGAGTTACAGAGTAGGCCACTGTGATCTTGTTAGTTCCTGCTGGTGTTCTCCGTGGTCTAGGAGTAAAAACACACAGGCGACTTCCGGCAGAAAACGACCTCATTCAGGAGTACGATTTCACGTGATCTCTCGTCAGATACTGTCTGAAGCGAGTGCAGTGGATCACTGTGGTTTCACTGAGTTTTTTTTAATCTTCTGGTGTAGATGCCATTCTTTAGGGAAACAAGCCAAGTACCAAATGGTAATGACATAGAAGAGCCAAGAAGAAATGATAGTTAAATATCTATAAGTGACTTTGATAATATGTTGCATTTTTACATATCAACGGTAAGGTATTTTATAACCTAGCCCTGAAATACAAAACAGTGAACAAAAGTAACAAGATGAAGAAAGTGAGTGCCAATGTGATTGGAATTAAATACTAAATTACCCTTCTTTCTTGTTTTATAGGCATGCATATCATTCTGTTTCCAGTCCCCCTGTTTACCCTGCAAAAAATGTTGCTGACTTGAAAGTCCACGTGACAGCGTCGTCTCTCCAGAGTTCAGACGCCGTTGTTATCCATCCTGGGGCCATGCTTGCCATGCTGGATCTCCTGGCCTCAGTGGGGTCGGCGACGCAGCCAGAGGTGAGCTCCTTCTGTCTCTAAGGAGTGAGAGGAGGAAGAGAAGGGGTATGTTTGCATGAGCAGGGGGGGGAAGAGGTGCTACATACATGTTACAAAAGTAGGTAAAGGCAGATAAAGGAGAAAACAGGATTCTATTTGAGTGCAGGATGATATATATATATATATATATGGTTTGGGATATAATCATTTGTTACAAATGTAATCAAGGTAGTTACTTGTGATGTTGGGATAATTGTTTCCCTTGTAAATCCTGCTCAACAGTGGAAATAGTAATAAAGAAAGAAAAGTGACTGAAGATGCTACATTGAAATTATTTGTTTGGACTGTAACACTCAGAGGGAGGAGTTTGGGTTGCTATTTTTTGAAAATGTCATATGGCTTCTAAGACCTAAAGTGTTACAAATGAGAATGATAGACCTTTCTTTAAGCTAGTTTATAACCCACCATGAAGAAAGACGTTATGTCCACTTTTTCTTTAAAAGTAGAACTACTGTGAGTTTTGTGGCCATATAATCCAGAAAAATTGAAAGAGAATAGAGTCTAGATAGGTATGCTTCTAGACTAAAACTAAAACAGGAAATGTTTGCCTAACCTTGTTCCAGAATTGCTGTATTGTTCTAAGCCAGTTCCTTAATTTGTCTGAATGTATTTTGAAATGTCTGCAGACATCATATTAAAAGGTGTGTTTCAGCTGGCTGTGGTGCTGTGTGCCTGTAATCCCAGTTACACAGGCGACTGAGGCAAGAAGGCCACAAGTTTGAGGCTGGTCTGGGCAAGGTGGCAAGACTGTATCTCAAAATAAAAAGTAAAAACAGCCAGAATGTAGCTCAGTGCAGAGGCCCTGGGCTCAGCACTGGGGAAAAAAAAGTAGGTGTGGTGGGACTATACCTGTAATCCCAGTATCAGGGAGGCTGAGGCAGGGGGATCCGAAGTTCAAGTCCTGTCTGAGTAACTTAGCAACACCCTTTCAACGTAAAAAATACAGAGGGCTGGGGATGTAGCTCAGTGCAAAGACCCTGGATTCAATCGCTAATACTACAAAAAGTAAAAAATCAAGAATAAATAAAAAGGGTTAGAGATGTAGCTCAGCGCGCGCGCACACACACACACACACACACACACACACACACACACGGAAGAGATACGCTTCCTGTAGAAAGAACTGTCAGTCGTCTCACCAAGAATGCCCAGGTAATGTGGATCTCTGTGTGGCCTTTAGCATGCTCTGGACCTTCAGCTTGCGGTGGCAAACATTCTGCAGTCCTTGGTACACACAGAGAGAAACCAGCAGGTCATGTGTGAAGCCGGTCTTCACGCGCGGCTGCTGCAGAGGTGCAGTGCGGCCCTGGCGGATGAGGACCACGCGCTGCACCCACCCCTGCAGCGCATGTTCGAGCGGCTGGCCTCGCAGGCGCTGGAGCCCATGGTGCTGAGGTCAGTAGCCCCCCACCCCCCCTTTTCACACAGGCCTCCGTTGACTGTGCGTGGAGTCACCTTAGCGTGACATGCACCTTAGCAGGCAGTTCAGGTATTGTGGGCAAGACAGCAAAGCACAATGAAGAATGGACAGCATACTCAAAAGAGGAGACTGAGAACAAATCTGCCAAATGGTCAGCAGGGGTTCTGCCCATCAGCTGTATCTTACACTTCACTTTACCTTAAAAATAGTCTTGTTTAATATGGACAGGATTTATGTCTATGTGAGAAGTTTTTATATGATAGAACCTTTTTAAACTTTTTATTTTGAAGGAATTCTATACAACAGTAACTTGTAAAGGCAATGGGTCTGATTTCCTGTCCTCTCTGCCAAGTGTCCCTTGGTGGTCCTGTCTTACAGAACTGCAGTACAGTATCAAAACCAGAATTAATATCAGCACAAAGTATGCAAGTTTAAGTATAATGCTCTCTTACTGCATGCATGTGTCAATTTATGTAATCACCACCTGATCTGGGAGTCACAGATGTGTCCCTGCTGCTGCCCCATCAGTGTCCTTCCCTTATCTTCTACTGTCCTGACCCTTGGAAACCACAATTCTGTCTTCTTGCTGCATAATTTTGTCATTTTGAGAATGTATATGAAATCAAATAGTATGAGGCCTTTGGAGATGAGCATTTTTCCTATCATAATGCTCTTGACAGGCATACAAGTTGTTATGTGCATCACATGTGTTCCTTTTTGTTGCTGAATAATATTCTAGGTTGTAGTTGCACCACAATTTGTGAATCATTGAAGTACACACACACACACACACACACACACACACATTCATCTATACCTCTTAGTGCAAGAGAAAGAGTGCTGTATGTTTTATAAATGGAGGTTGCTGATTTCTATTTTTAAATTTCTGTGCATCCTTTGAAATTACATAGCTACTTACAAAACTATACTCATATCTTGTCATTTCAGGACTGTGAAGCACTCTCTTTATTAGGTTAACTCTATCTTTTGTTAAATTACTTATAAATCCTTTAGGAGTTTTCTTAAAAACAGTTGAAATTTATTTGTAATTTTTAAGCTGACTTCAAGCTAATAATGAATTGAGCAAAAGCCTTGCAGTAAACCTTTATGAAACGGTGCTGTTGCTAGGCCCTGATAACACCAAGCTGCATGAGACAGTCTGCTTATCTCATTTGTCATCTGTGGACACGTTCACAGTCCTAAAACTCTGATACAGCAGTGATATTTTCCCTGATGCTTTTTGGCACTTTTGACATAGCAAATCACCAAAAAGAAAGAAAAGTCAAGTGGTGGTACAAGTACATGCTTACTTGTAAGCCATGGGTTATAAATTACTTGTTTATACCACTTGGCGTGAAAAACTGGCTAAAGGTATCTGACTTTTTAAGCTTTTTCTTTCTGCTATTGGAAATTGAAAAACTATTGTGCATTTTTTACATGATGTCATAAATGATAGGATGTTAAGGAATCCTACTGTGTGGAATTCCTGGACACTTGGTGACATCTGCTCAACTATCCAGGGGGAAGCACCCTTTAGATCCTGGTCCTTCCAAATAGTCTCTCCTTTTGTCAGCGCTTGAAGTAAGAACACAGCTGCTTGTTTTCTGAAGATTATAGATTTATCCGTTATTGGTTTTTCCTGATGTAGAAATACAGATTATCCATTTTCTGGATGTCTGTTGCATGGCAGATACTGGGGAAACATTGGTGAGCCACAGGAAGCTTCACACTCTGAGAAAATGCATAGTCTGGCAGGAAATTAAAATGGCAGATGTTGAGTTCCACAACAGCAATGTTACTGAGCTGATGTAAAGGCCACTTACCCAGATTTGGGGAGGGGGTCTTCAGAGGAGACTTTGTAGAGGAAATGACGGTTAAAAAGTAGAGTGTGGAAAGAAGTGAACCAGATTTTTTTTTTTAAGTAGAGGACAGAGTAATCTCAGCAATAAGAAAAACAGCGTTTCTAGGGTGTTAGAATGACACAGGGCTGGAATAGAGTGTATGGCTGGGGAAGGCCCAGAGCAGTGGTGTTGGAGGTAGGTGAAAATCACCTCCTGTGGTACTGCACACTAAGCCAGGTGAAGGGTTTGGAAGGGAGAGCTACTGCAGAGTCTCATGCAACATTAACATAGAACACGTGTTGATTTGAAACATAGTAACTGTAGTGGAGAATGGGGTGAGCTGAGACAAGATTGGAGAAAGAGGGAGTAATTAAGACTGTTTTGGCTAGTTCTAACATTCTGGGAGGCTGAGGCAGGAGATCAGGCTTGAGTATAAGGCGACTAATAATTTTGCATTTCTTTTCGTATTTAAACTAGTCTGTTATAATTCATTAAATCCCCAGGTTTTTGTGTTTGGTTTCTGGTTATGTAATATTCACAATCAAGGATTAACTGCTTTGTCTCTTTCATAGGGAGTTTTTGCGTTTGGCAAGTCCTTTAAATTGTGGTGCCTGGGACAAGAAACTGCTCAAACAATACAGGGTCCACAAGCCAAGTTCCCTGAGTTATGAGCCAGAGATGAGAAGTAAGTTGACTTTTGTCCTTCACTTTGCTGTATTAGATTAATATTATTTTAAGGAGTTTATAAAAGAAAGGAAGGGGTTTGTTGTTATGTAAAAGAAGCCATATAGGTCAGTTAACTGAGCAGGTGAGAAGGTAGGGCAGGGAAGTAGTGATGGATAGTGCAAGTGTGCAGCGGGGCAGAGCGTTACAGGCCGCATCCCCCTGGCCTGAAGGGGAAATGCCTCCAAGGTGGGCCCTCCTTTCCTTGCCTTTGTCTAGTGACCTTTGCTGTCGGATTAGGGAGCAGCTTCTCTGGTTACTACTGCCGGGCTATAGGATTGTAGGACACTGCTGCAGGAGGTTGTGGAGGAGAGGAAATTGGAAATACTGATAAAAGTGGTTAAAGATGTACACCAAGGAGTGTGAGCCCAGTAGGCAAAGAAGTGAAGCCAGGTGGCTTCCAGGGGAAGATGGACGCCAAGGCCACTGGAGGAAAGGCCGTCCTGCAACTGGAAATGAGGCTGCGGGCCAGCTATTCCTGAGAGCTTGCCACCCACCGGACAGGGGCAGGAATTTGCACAGAGAAGGCTGAGAAAAGGTGTGGAATCAGCAGAGGAGCTGAGAGGACCCTGGTTATGCCCATTTCATAGGGAGGTATGGTATGTCCAAGGAGGAGGTGTCCACTAGGTTGCTGAAGAGCAACCTGGGAATCATCATGGGGGTCCCCCCAGTCCCACGAGGAGCACGGGGACCATAAGGCCCCATCGCTCAAGAGCTAGCGATGGGCTTGGGGCCCAGCTGCACTGAATTTCTTTGTATGGTTAATTCTGCGGTTCCCATCGCCTTTACTTTGTAATTGGTTTCATGTAGTTACTTGTGTGATAAGGCATTTGTTTGCTGGAGTAAGATGAGCATTACTAGTGAAACAGACAAGGGGAGTACTTAGGAAAACACAACAAATATCCACTTTGAAAGCAGGTAGTCATCCTCAAGATCTGCACCTTCATTTTTCAAGTAAGAATTCTAAAATCAGATTAACAACTGTCAACCACTGTAACTTCTATCCTAATCTTCCGTCCTCCTCAGGAATGCTGTGCTATGGAAATGTTGAGATCTTTTGAGTTCCAGGACCCCACTAACTCCTGTTTTTTATACTAGTGTTCACCCATATGAGCTCAAACTGTGTCATTCATGAGCATGATCTTCAGTTGCAGCCAAAGAACATCAGGATTATCCTACTTTGTAGCTGGGTAGCTTTCCATTGTATGAAAATACCGTATCTTTCTTACCTGTTCTGTGGTTGCTGGGCTAATTATCCTTGCTTTTTTCTGTCACATGAAACAATTGTTTTCTCCCTTTTGATTTTCAGTTCATGAATTTCCTTTTGAGTTATATGTGTTTCTTATATACAGTATTTTATTGGATCTTGTTTCTTGATCCACTCTCCCTGCATTTCTACATTACTGGTTAGAACCAGCATACATTGGTTTGTCTTTGCCATGCTGTCCTCCTGTTGTTGGCCCTCTGCTTTTTGCCAGTCTTGTTTGGCAGTCCTCCTCTGCTGCTGTTCCTGGAACCATGGTCATCTTTATCTCTCTCTAGAGTATCCTTTAGCACTCTCTGTAGGGTTGGTTTGGTAGTCATGAATTCCTTCAGTTGTTCTTTATCATGGAAGTATCTTATTTTTCCATCAATTTTAAAAGATTGTTTTGCAGGGCACATCAAACTGGGTTGGAAGTTGTTTTCTTTCAGGATTTGAAACCCTTCACTCCAAACTCTTCTTGTCTTGATGGTTTGTGTTGACAAGTCTGCCATGATTCTGATTGGTTTGCCTTTATAGATGATCTGTTTCTTTTCTCTAACAGCTTTTAATATTCTGTTCTTGTGCTGAATTCTGGGATCTTGATTATTATATGTCTGGGTGTAGCTTTACTTTGGGTATGTCTAGTTGGAGTTCTATATGCCTCACTTATCTGTATGCCAGATCCTTTTCCCATGTTTGGGAAGTTTTCTTCTATTACTTCTGTAGATAGCCTTTTCATTTCATTTGTGTTGATCCCTGCTTCTTCATTGATACCTATCACTCTTAAATTATTTCTCTTTGCATCATCTTGCAGCCATTGAATTGTTATTTCCTGATTCTTTGTTATTTTTAAAAAAATTTTTCCTTTTGCATTTGCTAGTTGCAATCATGTCTTCAAGGTCTGAAAGTCTATATTCAGTCTCTTTCAGGCAATTTTGTCAACTTTTGATCAACTTTTTAATTTCCTGGATATCTTTTTGAATCTGTTTCATGCATAGATATTATAAAAGTGATGGGGAGGAAACACCTAGGAGGAGAAGGTGGTAACCAATGTTAATTTCTTATTGTCTTGTCTTGAACTCTTGTGATGTTTTCACAATTTTGGTAGGTTTGGTTCTGTTCTGTCTTGGTTTGTTAGATTTTACTGTGTCAGGTGGTATGGGCAGGTAGTTCGAACATAATGGGATGTCTTATGGTAATCATGGTTGGTCTCCTATTATCTCATTTTGGAGTCCTATAATGCTTTAATTCTTCTGTTTAATCGGTTTTACTCTATTTTGTTTTGTTTGATTTTATTATGTGTGATGGTATGAACAGGTATTTTGAAGAAAAAGAGACATTATAGTAACCATTGTCCATTTCCTATTATCTGGTTTTGAAGTCCTGTAATACTTTCATTCTTTTTTTTTTTGATTGGTTTTAGTCTGTTTTATTATTATTTGATTTCACTGTGTATGAGGGTATGGACAGCTGTTTTGAAGAGAACAAGAGACACTATGGAAGCCATTGTTGATTCCCTGTTGTCTTGTTTTGAAGTCCCATAATGCTCTCATTCTATTGTTTTGATTGGTTTTATACTATTTTGTTTTGGTGGATTGTATTGTGTGTGAAGGTGTGAACTACTATTACGAAGAAAACAAGAGACCTTATGGCAGCCACTGTTGACTTCCTGTTGTCTTGTTGTGAGGTCCTGTGTTACTTGCATTGTTCAGTTCTGATTTGCTTTGTTCTGTTTTGTATTGTTTTATTCTCTTTAAAATAAATAAATAAATAAATAAATAAATAAATAAATAAATATTTTAAAAGATCTTTTGAGTTCCAGCGTAGGTTTATTGGAAAGAAGCAAGTTCTGTAGTTTTTCATGTCGGTTAACATGCAGACCATCTATGCATTTTTTTGTTATTGTTACTTTTGTACAGTAGTTCTTTAGAATTGAGTTGTGATTTCCTGTGCTAGGAGTAGAAACAAAAATAACTGCTTTCCCTAAGAAAAATAGTTGCTTGAATGTCCAGCACATTTAAGAGGAAAACAGACATATGTATTCATGTGGTTCATTGTCAGAGGAAAGGTTTTCTCCTTTACATTCATGATTCATTTCTGGAAAGAGAACAGTTTGCTTAGAATTTGTCTTTTCAATCTTCAAAGTGTTACCATTCAAATATATAGAGACAAGGGGAACAGTTTACTCCTATCTATCTGATATTTTCTCATATGAAAAATAACTTTTTTTTTTACAGTGCTTCTAGAATATTTTTCTTCTTGAAGAGGAAATAATAAAAAGTAGCTCTGTGAAATAAAAGTGTAACCTGGTTTGTAAACTACTAACTGAGGTTTATAGTTAAATTATATGGGGACAGTGGCTTGGGTGGTGATTACTGGTGATTTTTCTTCTTATACTAAATAGTTCCTAAAATTTCTATAGTGTGCACATTACATAAGTGTTGTATTAAAAAGGAACACAGCTATTTAAGTTTAGGATGGAACATAAAGTACATTGAAACTGTTATGGCCTTAGTATTTAAAAAAAGAAAAATTATATTTCATAATTAAAGAGTAGTAGTACTTAAAGACAAATGAGGTACATAAGGCTATTTTTAGCTTCTACGCAATAATTTTCCCAAGAGATTTTCTTTGACTTACAGGCAGCATGCTCACGTCTCTGGAAGGTCTGGGCTCTGATAACGTTTTTAGCTTGCATGAGGATAACCATTACCGAATAAGCAAAAGCCTGGTGAAATCTGCCGAAGGAAGCACTGTACCCTTGACCAGGGTGAAGTGTCTGGTCTCCATGACAACCCCACACGACATCAGACTCCATGGGTCCTCAGTTACTCCAGCTTTTGTTGAGTTTGACACATCCCTTGAAGGGTTTGGGTAAGGAAATTTTGAGTTACCATGCCTTGATCAGTGATTTCATGTCTCATATTTGCCTTTGCAAATAGGTCTTGAGTTTTAAAGCTAGTTGATTAAAATACAGGGTCCACAAAAATATATATATATATATATATATATACACGCTTCAGGAAAAAAAAACTTGTATAAATATTTTAATATTAAATATATATATATATATATATATACACACAGGCTTCAGGAAAAAAACTTGTATAAATATTTTAATATTAAATATATTGAGACATCATGAGATTAATACAAGATACCTTTGGCCTCTACAATTACAAGAGGTGCTCAAAGTGGTGGCCATGAGTTTCCAGACATCGATTAGTATGGTGAACTGCTGCTTGGGTCACCTTGGTCATTGAGATTGCTGCACACACATTTTCAACTTCTTCTTTAAGGGCTGGCTGTGTAGCCGACATACAACATCCTGCAATGTTGATACACAAAGTCCTCTAGAGTCCCCATACAAGGTTAACACCCTCTGATGAAAACACACCATACTAGTTTTCCTGAAGTGGATGCGTTTTTTTTGCAGAATATATATATATATATATATATATATGATCATATATTTTCAGAGGATTTGATCATGCTGTTTTAAATTTTCTACATTTACATTTAAATTTTTTTACTAGTACGTATTTGTAGTACATAATGTTTGCATTTCTCATGTGGAGTTAGTATATATACAGAAAAAGTCTTAATTCTTTTGTGTTTGTTTGATTGATTTTTGAGACAGGGTCTTGCTATGTAGTCCACGCCAGCCTCAAACTCACAGTGACCCTCCTGCCTCAGCTTCCTGAGTGCTGGAATTACAGGCATATGCCATGATGCCCAGCTACATTTTATTCTTTTTTCATCCTTTTTCCTTCCTCTCTTTCCTCCTCCATCTCT
Organism: Cuniculus paca; assembly: GCA_004365215.1. Classification (NCBI taxonomy): domain Eukaryota; kingdom Metazoa; phylum Chordata; class Mammalia; order Rodentia; family Cuniculidae; genus Cuniculus; species Cuniculus paca. The sequence continues at coordinate 55,406 of RJWT010000095.1, forward strand.
TGCTCCTTTCCCATTTGAAAAAGATCTGTCTCCCTACTTACTTTCATCTGTCTTTGACAATAAAGAAATCAATAATTTTAAGGCCCGTGAGCCAAATCAGTATTTGTTAGTAAGGTTTTTATAAGTGCTAGTGTTTCATGCATTGGTTTTCACTACAACACAGCTGCTCCCATTCATGTGTGACCTGTCCAGTGGTTTTGGCGGTAAGGCATGGGGTGTGGGTGGCTGTGGCTTGTGGTGTGTGGTGTCGGTCATCCAGCACCTTGTAGAAAGTTTGCCAACTTCCAACACAGCATATATAAATGTATGGACAATATATAAATTAAACTGCATCAACAGATCTTTGACTAGATTTTATCTCCATGCTGTTCCTCAAATTATCATACTATCTTATACATTGTAAATATGTAAGCATACATTCAGTGACTCATTTCACATTAAATATTGAAGAAGGCATACAGATGTTAATACATCTGATAGCTAGATTATAAAGTTTACATGCTTTCCTTGGCCTTGTTTGGTTGGTCGGTTGGTTGGTTTTTTTGAGACAGGGTCTCACCATGTCATCCAAGTTGCCCTTGAACTCACTGTGTAGCACAGTCTGCCCTGGAATTCAGAGCAATCTTCCTGCCTCAGCCTCCTGAGTGCTAGGATTATAGGTGTGCACCACCATGCCTGGCCAGTTGGCCTTTTTTAAATGTAACTATGAGTCAACATGAGCTTTTTCTACTTTAACTAATAACTGGATTGATTAGCTGTTGGAATGTTATACCTTACGGGTATACTAAGATTTATGGGATTCTCATGGGTTGATCTAACTCTATAGTTGTATTTTAAGAATAGTCTAGTAGATCATCTTCAAATCATAGGTATTTGGGGATTCTTTTTACCAGGGCAATAGTAAGAGGAGCAACTGATAAAGTTTTTTGTAATGGTGAAATTTTTCTGATGTCTTCATTGAGATTTTATGTTTATGGGTTTTACATATGCAAATTATACCTTAATTTTTAAAGGATTTAAGCATAAAAGAATCATATTACAGATTTTAAGTCTGTCGCTTGATAGTCTCACATCACTGAAGGTAGGAAGGGCCTTGCTAGGTGTCCCAATCTCCTGGAGACCTTTTACCTATTGCAGTGTCCTGTGGCTCCTGTGAAGGCTTGCCTGCCCGCTGGACTGGGCAGCCATTACCACTGATCTGTGTGTTGTCTCTTCCTCCACAGCTGCCTGTTTCTGCCCAGTCTGGCCCCTCACAACGCACCCACAAATAATGCTGTCACCACGGGGCTCACGGATGGTGCTGTGGTCAGCGGCATTGGCTCTGGTAAATGCAAGACCTCTTTTCCTTTTAAGATTGTTTTCCAGTAGACACTTTATTTAGCATTTATATGCTTTGGTTGACCTCTTCTCAGCATGCAAATATGAGTCAAAAGAAAATCTCTGATTATTATTTTCCCTGACCACATTAGGTGAGCGATTTTTCCCTCCACCATCTGGCCTGAGTTACTCCAGCTGGTTCTGCGTGGAGCACTTCAGCTGCGCCCCGCACCACCACCCGGTCCGCCTGCTCACTGTGGTGCGGCGAGCCAACTCCTCACAGCAGCACTACGTGTGCCTTGCCGTGGTCCTCTCTGCCAAAGACCGCTCTCTGATAGTCTCCACTAAAGAGGAGCTGCTGCAGAACTATGGTCAGTGCTGCTCTTTTCCTGTTTTCATCTTTTGATTCTACAAGTATTAGAACCTCAGTCTGATATTTTTAAGGTCCAGCGGTTACTTCTTTTCTAATTTAAAAGAGCCTAGGACAGGTTACGTGAAATCTGAGGACTTTACCAGCAAACTCTGAGGCATTCTCAAAAGGCCTCGAAAACAGCAGGAAGGGGAGCATGGAAAAGGCCCCACCTGTTGTGGAGAGTCAGTTTTGCTCAGAAAGCTGCTCACTCGTTGGCTGTATTGTGGTAAATGTTAGGATCAGCTGAAGTCGATTCTAGGCTGAATTCTGCTGAAGTCATATTCCTAGGGCACCTCCCGCCACAGGTGGCCCACGGTGCCTGACCTAGCGACCTGTCTTGTCCATAGCGTACCTGCAAGACTGCAGGAGCGCCACCAGTTCATAACCTGCTCCCCAGCAGCTCCTTGCCTCGCACTCTTACATGGCAAACTCAGACTCCATTGTGTATCAGGCTCTTCCGAGGTGACACAGACAACGTAACATAGCCATGTGTGTAAATGTATGTTTTAAAATCATCTTCTGTTTTTGCTGTCTTAACTGCATAAAATATCACATTGGATCGTAAGGGGTTGGGACTCAGTAAACGTGAGCTGAATGTGAATGTTTTTCTGTTGGGTTGGAAGAGTTCTTGTCTTAGTCTTGGTGGTGCCCAGCACAGAACTAAGCCTCAGTGAAATTAGTTCTTTAAAATTATCATTATCAGGGGTGAGGACAGAGCTCACTAGTGATAGGGCTCTTGCCTTACATACTCGGGGGCCTGGACTCAATCTCCAGCATCACAGACATTAATTAATTAACTACAATGTGTGATTAGCACACTTTATTTGCTCCTTGGTAACACTTGGTCCTCTTGACGTCTCCCTGCCCATAAACTTCCCCAGCCTTGCACTCAGCACAGGCTCTCGTCCTGCTGCTGCCGCAGTTTCCTGCAGTAGCAGCTCCTCCATCTACTCCTCACAATAGCCTTTCAGATGTCACCTCTGATCTTCGCTCTCAGTCTGCTTTTTATGAGGAAGAAAACATCAACTTATATTGGCTTTTAAGTCTTTTTATCCCAGGAACCGTGAGATTAGTGCTGTGTAATTTGTCTGTATCCAAAGCTATGATGAACCTGCATGTTAGATGTCTCCCGTGAAGTCTTCCCAGAAGTCTGTTTTCCTTTAAAACCTGCCTGTCTTGTATTCCTGATTTGATAAACGACACCCCACTGCTAGTTAATTAGCCTAGCTAGAAAATGGAGTCCAGCTCTAAAAAATAGTACCCCTTCCACGAAGTCTGACTGTACTATGTCTCCTTGTGATTCCCAGAATCTTCCCTAGCTCTCATGCCCACTGTCATAGCCCTTGTGGGGCTTAATATTCCTTATCTCTGACCTTGATTTTCTAGACTTTAACTCTCTGTCTTGTCTGTCTGCCCTACTTAACCTTGCACACTCTTTGTTGTGAAGGCAACCCTAACCCCTAAAACAGTGCTAGCATGTATGAGGTTATACTTGTGATTTAAACATATATAAATATATAAACAAGAAGACCTGGGGGAAAAACAATGAAAATAGTAAATGATAGTGGAAAACTTAGGGAAAGGATAGAATTTAATCAAAAAGCGAAAGTATAACTAGAGATCCATCTATATACTTGCAAAATATTTTCCAGCTCTTTATTATTTACACTCAGTGTAATGTGCAGGGCTGCTGGGTGTGATGTATGATCAGATTTGAGAACAATATACACATTAGCCCTGCCCACATCTGTCTTCCGACCGCTGTAACTGTTAGGGGGCCTCAGAAGAGCTGTCATAGCCTAGTGGCTACTAAGATACCTACGAATCAGTTAGCTCTGGAAACAGCCTTGCTCCAACCAAAGTCAGAAAGGGAAGCTCACACAAATATTATAGGTAATATGATTGTCAGGCCTCAAGCAGTACAGTTTGGCCAGATGCAGTGGCACATGCCTGTTATCCCAGCACTCAGGAGGCTGAAGCAGGAAGATTGCTGCAAGTTCAAGGCCAGCCTGGGCTACATAGTGATTTTGGGGGCACCCTGAACTATACAGCGAAAAAAGAGTTACAGTTTGTTAGCAAAGAAGGGAAAGGTTCCTTGTTTCACCCATGTTTATTTTGGAGTTTCTTGTTGATGGTTGAGTTTGGGGTGTGTGTGTGTGTGTGTGTGTGAGAGTGTGTCTGTGTGTGTACTTGGGGGATCAAATGCGGGTCTCCAGCATGCATGTGCACTGCCCTTCAGCTACACCATCAGTCCCTGTGTTTAGCTTTTTTTCTGCTTCCCTTGCTTCCTCATTCTAGGCCTCCAACGGTGTTGAACCTACCCTCTATCTACTTTATTCATCTCTGTTCTTATTGCAAATCATCTTACAGATGAGATTTGCTGTGTAGTAGTTTTCATTTGCCAACAGACATACAGAAATCTCATTTTAAAATATAATCATAGCATGTCAGAGTAGGCAGATATTTCAAGATTCTAAAAATAGAAATTAGTGTTTTATTTCTTGTTTCTTCATATAATTTAAATTTCCAACTGTATTTGCTTGTATATACTAGGTCTTAAAAGAAATACTATTGGATCTGGTTTAGACAGATCTTCTCTTGATTTTTTTAATTTTCAACACCTGGCTTCCCGCCCCTGTCCTGCCTGTTTTTGAATACTTAGAAGAGGTAGGGCTAGAGGTTAGCTCAGTTAAGGCACATGCTAGTATGAACCCCTGGGTTTGATCCCTAATATGGCAAAAAAAAGCCAAAAAAAAAAAAGAAAAAGTTAAATTTTAATCAGCTTGACATTAAATGAAAATGAACCCAGGATTTGTTAGTGTGGTCTGGCAGCACACTGGGTTGCCAGGCTCATTAGGAGGTAGTCGCAGAATATTAGCAAATAATCAAGTTCGGGGGTGGTCGCAGACTGTCAGTAAATGAGAGTGCGTTCACGCATGCTTTGCAGCGGTGTCTGACGCAAAGCAAGAACCTGGACCACAGAGCATCTGCTCGATGCCACAGGCGCCCTCCTCCCACCAGCTGTGGTTAGTAGACTGTGGACAGCACGACCACGAACGAGCACCAGATGGCCGCCCCTGCAGGCCTCAGCACAGTGTGACTGAGAGCACACCGTAACTTCTCTCAGTTCTCTTCCTGACCCACGTGTCAGCCGACAGGTTGTGCTGTGCCATCGCGGACTGTAGATGCGATGGGACCTGGCAGGCCTCCAGAGCTCATTCACCTTGTTTGGAATTTTATGCTGGTTGGTTTTCCCGTTCCTTCCTCCTGGAGCCCTTTGCAGCTACCATTCCATTCTTTGTGTCTGTGAGTTTCACTCTTTTTTCTTCTTCCTCTTTTTTTTTTTTTGATATTTTTGGTGTTTTGGGGTTTTTTTCCCTTTTTTTTTTTTTTTGTCTTGAGTTTCACTCTTTTAGATCCTTCATATAAGTGGAATCGTGCATTTTATGTCTTTCTCAAAATAATTGCTTATTTTACTTAGCACAGTGCCCTGAAATTGTACTCATGTTGTCATGTGTTGTAGTATTTCCTTTTTTAAGGCTGACTTGTGTTCCGTTTCATGCAGACACCATGTTCTCTTTATCCACTCATCTCTCAGGGGGAGTGCTGATGGAATATCTCCTCAAGATGTTGATTCTAGCCTGAACTACAGAGTGAGACCCTGTCTCCAAAAAAAAAAAAAAGATTGCCTTTTAAGTTCTTCTGAATAAATACTCAGAAATGGAATTGTTGGATTATGTGGTAGCACTGTTTTCATCTCACTGAGGAACCTCCATACCATTTTATATCTCATTTAGTAAACCATGTTTTCTACCTCTAGAGCAAAGGGTTCTGATTTCCTGACCTTCTTGCCAGCACTCGTATTTGTTTTGTGACGCTCAGCATTCTGACCGGTGCGAGGGGCACACTGTGCCTCACTGCGGTTCGGATTCTGTTTCCTGATTAGTGAGGTTGCTCATGGTGTTACATGTGTGTCAGGCATTCGTGTCTCTCTAGGAGACACACAGCATGATAGAAATACACAGTAAATGTTTACATTTAAAATTTTTATTACAGCAAAATACACATTCCCCTTAAGCACTCCTCCTCACTTCCAGCACACACAGCCCATCATTCTTGTTGCTTTCTGGAGCGGCTGTGCGCGTCCTCTTGTGTGTCTTTAGTTGCATGTCGGGCCGTCTCCATGTCCGGAACTGCTTCAAAGGGTTTGCTTTTCGTGGTCCTTTCGACTTCATGCAAGAACCGGAAGTTGCACAGTGCTGGATCTGGTGCATACGATGGATGAGGGCCCACCGTAGGTTTTTATTAGCTTGTTCTTCCAGCGAGTGGCACTGGGCAACAGCATTCATCGTGTTTTTTAATGATGCTTTTTGTGGGTAAAGCCACCCACAAAAGAGGACTCCAGCACTGCCTCGAAATGAGGGGATAAATGTGTTCAAAGTGAGGGGAAGGATTTGGTGGGGTATTAATTGCAATGTGTCTTTGTGTGATAATTTTTTAAATTTAAGCATTCTCTGTATATTTCATTCATACTGGCTATGTCCATTCAATCTGTAGCCCGCATTCTGGTAGTGATGTTAGTTTCTTTGCTGTTGAGTCGAGTCAGGCACATGTGTGCACACTCACGCGCGTGTGCAGGATCACCCTGTCAATACGTGGTGCACATATTTTTTTGTTCTATAGGTTGCCTTTTCACCTGAGCCTTGTTGCCCTTGTTCTGCAGAAGCTTTTCAACTTGATGCAGTTCCACTCATTTATTCTTGGTTTTGATGTCAGTCTCTCGTCATGTCATTTTATTGTATTGACTGTTTTTTACCTCCTTAGCTATTGAGACTTTTTTATTATCACTCTGTGTATCAGGCTGAAGCAGATAAAAACATGTGTGCACTGATAAATATGACATGAGTAAGCTATGTTCATTTGCCTCATTTTGTTTGTATTAACATAAAGTCGAAGCATGCTAATGAGTGTGCAAATAATTATCAGTGCAGGGATGATACTGACACAGTGTTTGCATCTCTCCTCTGTTGTTTTAGTTGATGATTTTAGTGAAGAATCCTCTTTTTATGAGATTCTGCCCTGCTGTGCACGCTTTCGATGCGGAGAGCTGATCGTGGAGGGGCAGTGGCACCACCTGGCCCTGGTGATGAGCAAGGGCATGCTGAAGAACAGCACGGCCACTCTGTACATCGATGGGCAGCTGGTCAGCACCGTCAAGGTACGCTTACACACCTACCTGCCTGCGCGGGCTTTTCAGGGTGTGTGCATGGGTGTGTGTGTGCACACGTATATGTGCATGTGTTACAGGAGTGTCTATGATTACTGTCTTAACCATAAGTTGACTTTGAGCACCCATTTGAGCAACATGTTAGAGTCACGTGGCCACCTAATTCCTGCTACTTCGTTAAAGAGGAGTAGAGATGCAGGGTCCCAGGGTAATGAAGATTGTACTGTCCATGTCAGCCCTGGGGCCAAACTGCTAAGTTCTTTTTCTCAATGAAGACATGAGTTGAAGGAGGCTTAAATGAACTGTTAATCCACTGTTTTGTCACTTTACTGTTTACCACTAGTAATTTCATCAAGAAGTCTATATAGAGGTTTTTCCCTTTGTATTTGGTTACCCAGATTGATCCCTGATAATTAGGGGCATTCAGTTGTTTTTCTTTGTTTTGTATTGTTCGGACTGAACTCAGGGTCTGAAACACATTAAGTGCATGCTCTGTGCTGACCTGTGCCCAGCAGAAAACCCGTGTGTGTGTGTGTGTGTGTGTGTGTGGTGTGCTAGGATTGAACTCTGGCTCTCCACATGCTAGGGAAACCTGCTACCACTGTATTCAGTCTGTTGTTTGCTGAGTGAATGATCCTGTGGACCTGACTAGATTGCTGTGAATTTCGAAGAGAGTAGAAATAACCAGTAGAGAACCAGGGAGTTGCATTTTCTGCATAGGGATGAATCTTGCCATGGTTGGGCAGCAGTCATCCAAAAATCCAGAGTGCTTCAAAACCCAAAACTCCACGCGCCAACATGACACTCAGAAAGTTTCAAATTTCAGAGCTTTTCGAAGTTCATGTTTTTGGTTTGCAGATGCTCAACCAATAAAGTCTATGCAGATATTCCAAAAACTAAGAAACCAAAGTCTAAGACTTCTGATCACAAATTTTTTTTGAAAAGGAATGCTCAGCCTGCTACCACTTTCTGCAGAACTCAGCCAGAGACCTGCACAGAAATAGATGTGGTGTGAAGCTGGGGTGATGGCATGAATGTCCTCCCACTAGGGGTGGAGCAGCTTTGTTTCCTGATGTCTGATGCGCCACCCGCTTACACATTTATTACAGATGAATTACTCACTTGAGCACTGTTGGTAATCAGAAGTTTAATTATAAATCTGAGAATGTCGTTCATCCATGGTTAATATTAAAATTCACGCATATAAATGATGGCATATATGTAGACTTTTTTCTTTAGTAGTTTCTAATATTTTATAACTGTTTGCCCCTGGAAGCTACTTTTCATCAGTAATTTTAATTAGTAGACTCTCATTGAAGGTAACTAATTTTAAGACTACCTGAATTGCACAGCCGAAAGCTCTCTGTTTTGTATCTGCCCTACGGTCTTGGAGCAGCCTGGCAGTGGTGGTGTCTGTATTGGCGTTGCCATTTCCAGACTCCGTTTACCCTCAGAACATGGAAACAGACTTTGAGCAGCTGTATCCTGGGCCCAGTTGTAGGTCTGAGGCTTGCCTTGCCCTGCATTCCCCACAGTGATTGTTCTGGTCTCTGGTAAAGTTGTATCATTTGGGGACAAGAAAAATCCACGTGCTGAAATCATCATTTCCTGGTCAAAACACGTCTCACTGCTTCTCTTGCCTTCCTGGCAGCTTCATTATGTCCACAGCACACCCGGGGGCTCTGGCTCCGCGAACCCCCCAGTGGTGAGCACAGTCTACGCCTACATGGGGACCCCCCCTGCCCAGCGTCAGATGGCTTCGCTGGTGTGGCGCCTCGGGCCTGCCCACTTTCTGGAGGAAGTGCTGCCCCCTTCCAGTGTCACCACCATCTATGAGCTTGGACCAGACTACGTCGGGAGCTTTCAGGCGGTGTGTATGCCGTGTGAGTAGCTCGCCTTAGTTCTTGAAGCAGTGTCGCGCTTCGTGAACAGGTGTGCCTGTGTTTCTCTGCGAATTTTCTCCAACAGGGTCATGTTGGCCACTGACTCCCCTTTAAAGTGCTCCCCTCCACTGCTCCTACTGGGCTTTTCTAAGTGTACCTTTTGCCTGATCCCTAATTACCCAGGCTCTTGCTTTGGCTCAGAGATATTAAGATACCCTCTCAGCCCTCTCCTTTTTCTGTAATTTCTCAGCCGGGCATGGTGGTGCACACCTATAATCGCAGCACTTGGGAGGCTAAGGCAGGAGGATTGCTTCAAGTTCAAGGGCAACCTGTACTACATAGCAAGTTCAAGGCTAGCCTTCACTATGTAGTGAGATCTGTAAAAAAACTAAACATAAAAAAAAAAATTAGCTACTCTAATGAAAGAATGAATGAGTTGGCTCAGTAAACACACACATTCTCAAAATCAGCCTGTCAAGCTACAAAATGCGTACTCTCCAATTCCCTGCCATGCTGTCTGGGGACAGTGGGGTGTAAGTGAGTGCTCTTGCTGGAGTGAGACCTGAGCTGCAGCACTCAAAGCAGCCCGTTCGTTGCCTTCCCCTTGTTCTCTGAAGTTCAGGGGAGTGTTTTACAATTCATTAAATAGCAGTTAAAATGCCATCTCCTTTACATTCCACCATGTGTTGAGCATATTTTTAGGAGTAAAACTTGGACCAGGTATGGTGGTGCACACCTGTAATCCTAGTACTCAGGAGGCTGAGGCAGGAGGATCACCACAAGGTCAAGGCCATCCTGGGCACAAAGCAACACCCTGTCCCAGAAAACCAAAAAATAAAAAAGTAAAACTTGGAATGTAAATTCTATGTCTGGTAGTCTTTTGTTTTATTATTAAGTGCCAAATGAAGAGCTGAAAATGAAAAGTTTTTAAATTTAGCTTTCTTATTTCACTTTAAAAGATTTTGAAGTCTACCCACTTAAAGATGATAGAATTAAAATTTTATGTTAGGGTATAGAGAATTACTCATGGATTTGAAAAAATTCTTCTTCTTTTGAAGGTAAAGATGCAAAATCAGAAGGTATCGTGCCCTCGCCTGTGTCACTGGTCCCAGAAGAGAAGGTGTCCTTCGGTCTCTATGCACTGTCTGTGTCCTCCTTGACTGTCGCGCGGATCCGAAAGGTGTACAACAAGCTGGACAGCAAGGCCATTGCTAAACAGGTAAGCAGAACAACTTCGCTGTGCACTACTGCTGACCTCGCTGGGAGGCACTAGAGCCTCAGTGTGGGCATCACCCAAGCACAGGTGTTTGCAAAGAACCTGTGCCTTTCACAGGTTTGCATTTTACTTGAAAATTTTTTATTTGGTGTTTTAACATATTCAACATATTAAGGCCCCCGAACACATCCATATCCTTGTTCCCAGACCTGTGGATGTGTTACTTTATGTAGAAAAAGGAAATGTGGGTTGCAGATAAATAACACTAAAGTTGCTAATGAAGTGACTTTAGAATAAGAACATTATCCTAGATATCCAGACGGGAACCATTGAGTCACAAGGGTCCCCAAAAGCAGAAGGCTGTGGCAGAGGAGAAAATACTTGAGAGTGATTGTGCGTGACAAGAGGACTCAACTGTCATTGCTGGCATTGGAGTCAAAGGCAGACTCCCGTGAAGCCGTAGAATGCCAGAGTCCAGTCAGAGCTGGAAAAGCAGGAAATGGGTTCTCTTCTAGAGCCACTCACAGAGCAGAGCTCCGCCAATCCTTGGTTTTAGCCCTTTGATTTCCAGTTTTTATTTCTGCTCTTCAGAACTCAGCTGTAAGATAACGAATGTGTATTAAGACACTTGAGTTGTTGGTAACCTGATGCAGTAGTAACAGGATGAGTGTGGTGGATTCCCTGACAGATTATTCTGCATTGACGTTTTGTTTTGTATTTTGTTTTGTTTTTCTTAGGAGCATTTTAAATGTGGTGTTCTGTTGTTCCATTGTCTTCTAGTTTCTGATGCAAGTCTATAGTATTTCCACTTACATTTCTCTGACTGCTTTCAAAATTTGCTTTTTAGGGGCCAGGGATTTAGCTCAACTTATTTAGCTCAATAAGTGCCTGCTTGGCAAGCATGAGGTCATGAGTTTGATCCCTGGTACAAAAAAAAAAAAAAAAGGCCTTTTGCCTTTGGCGCTTATAGCAAGTGGAGTATGACCTACCTAGGCTTTTTGAAAAAACTTTATCTTGATTGGAATTCAGCAAACCTCTTGAATTGTTGATTTATAGCTTTCACTAGATTGAAGTTTTCAGTAATTATTTCTTCAAATAACTCTTTCTGCTGCATTTCTACTCTTACTCTGGGACTGCAGTTAGCATATTTTAGTCTCTTATTATCTCCCTTAGGTATATTGCTTACATGTGGTTTATCAGACTCCTAATTTAGGTTAGCATATTCAATTATTTAGCTGAAAGTGAGAATGTCTGAGTACATGTTTTCCGTTAATTCTTGTATTTATATTGACAACTGTGAAGTTGAACTTTTCTAGAAAACTAAGGAAAACAACTTTTATTCTGACAATTGCTATTTGGAAAGCTGTCATGCAGCATCTTTTCATAGGTCTCCTACTGTGTGCCAAGCATGATTTTGTTCAGGATACAAAAGTGAATAAAAAATTCCTGCCTCTGTTGTGTATGTGTGTGCACATATGTGTTGTGTACACACAAAAAATTTGATTCTGCCTTTATGTATATGTACTTTATCTGTGAACTGTGTGCGTATGTGTTTGTACACAAAGAATTTGACGCTTTCTTTATATATGTGTACTTTATCTGTGAACTCTGTGCATGTGTGTGTATGTACGGCGTGTACACAAAGAATTTGATGGTTCCTTTTTGTACACATACTTTACCTGGGGGCACCTTGATAGTCTGTGAGAAGGAAGTTTTCTTCGACCTGGAACAAAGCGAAGATGTTCACTGACCAGGGCTACCATGGGCCCTGGGTGAGGACAGCCTGCAGGCCATGTCAGACCCTTGTCAATAGAAGTGCTGGTACTGTGGGCCAAGAGCCCTCACCATCTGTCTCAGTAGCCTTCACTTACTTTTGAAGAGTTTCCACATGTTGGAAGTGTTTATACATTTTAAAAAATAAATTCCCATTTTTTAAGCATTCTGTTAAGGGAGGAAGGAAAAGATATGTCAACAATCGTATTTTAGTCTGTGTGCTGCTGAAGTGAGCACCATCAACAGTTGTATAGTTTGCTTCTTTTCCAGTCAAAATGTTGAGGCTGTTCGTCAGTAACATCACTTCTCTTTGCTATTCTTCAGTTAGGCATCTCCTCCCATGAGAACGCCACGCCAGTGAAGTTGATCCACAATTCCGCAGGACACCTGAATGGCCCTGCTCGAACCATCGGGGCCACTCTGATCGGCTACTTGGGTGAGTCCAGTTGTCTGTGCTGCGGCCTTCAGATCTCCCCACTTTCCTTGCTTGATGGTGTTTAAATTCATGGCTTACAGAGCTGGACCTCCAATACTCTTTCACTGTTGAGAGAGCAATTGGACAATCTCGATTTCCAGTCAGCTTTAAAAACCAAAACTTTCATGGGCTCTCACTAACGTTTTCCCTCTTTTCAGCACAAATGGACACTGACCACATGCTTCCATGTGATTTTCCATGAATTTCAGGTGACATGTAGGAAAAAAATTGAAGACTTATATTAAAATTTGAAATGATTATTGATTGTTTCATGATTCATTTTTGCAGTAGTTTTCCTCATGAACTCTTCTGTTATTTAGAAACGGCTAAAAATAACAGCTTCTGAACATAAACACTACACCTGCCTGTGATAGTAGTGGCCAGGCTGCAGAACCTTATGTGTGCTAACTGTTTAAAAAGGGTGTTGTGGTGGTGGTGGTGGTGGTGGTGGTTGGGTAAGATCTTGTGTCAAAATGCAGTCGGGTCATCCAGAATTCATGAGCAGTGGTTATTTCTGGCACGCAAAGCAGGACATAGTACTGGTGCCTCTTTAGGTGAGCGAGGAGTTGCTGTCGTATTGGTCTGAATCCTGTCAGTGGGGGTGACATGCAGTCCGTGGCAAACGGTGACACCCAGCAGTGTGTGCAAAGCTTAGCTCTGCCTTTCCTGCTCGATACTACTGCCCTGCTAACAGTCGCCTTCTCGCCAAAGCTGGGGCACCTTTCTTCACTCAGCTCTGCAAGTGCTTAGCTGGCACGGCTCTGTGTCCTTTTCACTTTTCAGCAGTTACGTGATGCAGTGGAAAGAGCTTGGGAGTCACCCAGGGGCTTGAGGGTTTAGACCCTCCTTTGTCATTGTGGACATCAGGTCACACAGTAGCTCTGTGAGTGCCAGTCCGCTTACCTAGGAACCAATGAGACTAACCTGACTGCCTTGAAAGGTAGTTTTAAAAATCTGGTGCTATACCATAGGAGAATGTTATAAATACCGCAAAGCACATGGAAAGATAAAGTGCATATTAATGTGTGTGTGTGTGTGTGTGTGTGTGTGTGTGTGTTTTCCCCCCGTCCCCGTAAGGCAGTGTCTCTGTGTCGCCTAGGCCGCCCCAAACTCTTGGCTCACATGGTCCTCCCACCTCAGTCTCCTGAGTAGCTGGCACTGCAGGCATTCATCACCAGGCTCAACTAGTTTTATGTTTTTTATATTTAGCCTGATCAGTAAGCAAGTGATCTGCAGATGATGCCTTTGATAGTGATGTCAGGAATGTAGATAGGTTTGAATGGGCACGGTCATAGCCGGGACTGTGCCTCTGTGAAGCTGAGCTCCCTGAGTCACAGCCACCCTATCACTAGATCTCTGAGCCTAGAGCAACCGTGGTAGAGGCCAGGGATGTGGCGAGGGATAGGAGGCACCTCATTCCCACCAGGGGCTTCTAGGACCCATCCCGACTGGTAGAGCTGCATCAGTGCACCCCCAGCAGAGCCTGGCAAGACCTCCCGTGCAGTGCAGAGCTGCATCCCCAGCACCTCTGCTCTTGGGGCCCTTAGGTCGCCCACAGGGACCCAGCACAGACACTGGCGCTGCCCTCTGTGAGGTCCACCCTCCGTCCCCCTGCTCTGCTGCTCTGCTCCAAGTGTGTACATGACCATGTACAGTCTTCTCCTATGTGCTTGTGAATTTTTGTTGTTTAGAATTTTTATTGTAGGGCAGAAGATTTTTAAAAACTGAAGTTCCTAGTTAGAAACAGACTACTTAAAATGCTTTCTTCGATTCTTGTTGACACGGGGAATTTAATTGTTTCTCACTGTCTTTTAATCAGGAGTAAGAACGTTTGTCCCTAAGCCTGTTGCCACTACTTTGCAGTACATCGGGGGTGCGGCGGCCATCCTGGGCCTGGTGGCCATGGCCTCCGACGTGGAGGGGCTCTATGCCGCCGTCAAGGCCCTGGTGTGCGTGGCCAAGAGCAACCCGCTGGCCAGCAAGGAGATGGAGAGGATCAGGGGCTATCAGGTCTGTACCCTCCACTCACCTGGCCCTCCCTTCACTCTGCCTTTGGGCACTGACACCACCAGCAGCCATCCTGAGAAGTGAGGAGCACCAACCAGAGGCTGCGTCATTGTCTTTACTTTTGCTTCTCCTTTTCCTCCCTTCTTAGCCTTGACTTTGGCAGCTTTGGTTCTGCACAGCTTTGAGCTGTACACTGGAGGAGACAGTTGACCCTCATCCATGGGCATGGGCTCCCGTCCCCACACCCCTCAGATACCAAAATCCGCAAATGCTCAGGTCTCATCCTGAATGGAGCATATTTTACATATAACTGTGCATGTCTCCCTGTATGCTTTACCTTTTTAGTCTTTATTTTTGTTACTTCATTTTGCAGTACATAGTGGTTATGTGTATTATGGGGAGTTGGTACAATACATGACACACCTTGATTCTTTCCTCTTCTACACTCGCCCTCCCTACTACTTCATCCACATCTTGGTCCCTCTCCCATTTGCAAAAGCTCTGCTTCCATTTTTTTCAGTTCCTTTTTTAAATCCCATTTTCCTCCATTTCTTCCTCCCTCCTATCTCTTGTTCCCTTTCTCAATTGAAAAAGATCTACCTGCTTCCTATTACCTATTTCTTATTTTGCTTTTTACTTATATTTTGGTTTTCTCATATAAGAGAAACCATATGATATTTAAACTTATCTCTCCAGTTTATTTCACTTAATGTCATGGTCTCAAGGTGCATTCATTTTCCTACAATTATTCAAGTTTGTCTTCATGGCAGAGTAGTACTCCATTGTGTGTAAATATCACATTTTCTTTATTTTTTCATCTGCACATAAAGGCTGCTTCCAAGATTTATTTGTTCTGAATCATGCTGCTATAATCATGGGTATGCATGGATCACTGTGATATGTGGTCTTTAACTCTTTCAGGAACATACCCACAAGAGAATAGCTGAGTCAAATGCCTGTATGCTTTAATTTACCTCTAGATTACCTATAATGCCTATTTCAATGTAAATACTTTGTAAATCATTGCTGTGCTGTATTGTCCAGGGAATAATGACAAGAAAAAAATCTGAACCAAATTTTTTTGTTTGTTTGTTTATCTATCTGTTTTGGAGACAGTCTCGCTGTGTAGTTCAAGCAGGCCTTGAACTTACTCTGTAGCCCAGGCTGGCCACAAACTTTCAGTGATCCTCCTGCCTCAGCCTCCCAAGTGCTGGGATTACAGGCGTGTACCCCCCACCCCAGCTTTTCCAAATATTTTTAATCTGCATTTGGTTGAGTCTGTGGATGTAGAGCCTTTGTTGTGGAGCGCTGACTGCATTTGCAGATCAACTGTGTGCTGAATGGAAAATATTCTTGTGTTTTGTGGAAATGGGGATGACAAGATCATCTTATGCCCTGCTCAGGAGATTGCCACATCTGGTTCTTGTGGGGCTGTCTGGTTTCTGTGTTGCTCCTTTCCACCTGATTACCTCCCATGCTTGGTCAGGAGACACAAAGCCTCTAGAGAATACGTGTGCCATCACTATTCCTAAAAACTCATCATGAAATTAGAAATAAGCACCATTCACAGTCTTTACCAGATTTTAGCAGAAAAATGACTTGGGATAAGGAATTCCAGCAGCCACAGTGGTGCACAACAGTAATCTCAGCTATTGGGACACTGAGGCAGGAGGATTGCAGATTCCAGACCAGCCTAGGCAGTTTAGCAGCTCTGTATCCCAGACAGACAGACAGACACTTAGCAGCACTCTATCCCAGATAGATAGATGCAACTCAGCGGTAGGACATACATCTTGCATGTAAAAGGTGTAACCCCCAGCACCACAGAGGAAAAAGTTACATGAAACAAGTATTTGGTGCAAGATTAAATCCTCTGTGATAGATGAAATACAAATACATACGACATGAGCAGTTAGTCTACTGGTAGTGACGATACTGTTTACTGAACTGTATAGATTTAATTACACCATTTTAAAAAGTGTTTTGTTTTGCAATACTTTCAAAATGATTATTGCAGCACATTGTACCACAAAAAGGAACCACCTATATTTACCAATCCTATGAGGATGGCAAATTGTACCATAAATACCCCACGCAGCGTCATTAAGCCTTTAAATTTCCACTTACGAATTCTTTGTTGCAAAGTGAAAAATCGTTGTGTGTAGAGAAAAGGACAGAATTGCGTGCGTGTAATAGCAGTGACTAGCTAAATACTTACGTGGAATTAAAGGGTTACTGTGCCAGTGCTGTTGCCAGAGAATGATGGAACTGGCTTCTCAGATTTTCTCTCATTGTTTGACCCGGTGCAAATTCAGAAACCGGCTCAGGCGTGGGTGTGTGTGGGAGGGGCTGCTGTGGGGTTTACCCACCAACCTTTGGCTGCTCTCTTACAGCTGCTGGCAATGCTGCTCAAGAAGAAGCGTCCCCTCCTCAACAGCCACATCCTGCACCTGACCTTTTCCCTGGTGGGGACTGTCGACAGTGGGCACGAGACCTCCATCATTCCAAATTCCACCGCTTTCCAGGACCTTCTTTGCGATTTTGAGGTATTTGTAGGAACACTGACTCATACCAATACTCTGTTGAATCTTTTTCTTATTCTGGTAATGACAGATTTAAATTCTTCTCGAAGACGTGTTTCAAGTTATACAATTTTGTGATGGTCGTATTAATATGAGGTAGTAAAACATAAAAAATAGGGTCATAGTTTGGTTCCTTCCCTCCAAATAATATTTTACTGTACAAATACCGAAATGAAACGGTGCAGTGCCTTTGCTTAAATAGCTAATTCACTGCGTTACGAGAGGCAAACATTTTCATTCAACACTTCTGGTAGAAACTTTTCTGTAATAAACGGAAACTTAGGTTTGTAATTTTGGTTAGTAGCAACTGCATAGTAAAATACCATTCATTTTGCCAAAGTCTCATCATTTCCTTTCTGCTGCCTCATTTCATTGCCCATGAGAGATTCCCGCTCTCACCTCAAGGACCCGAGTCGCTGGTATCCTTGACCCTTGCATTCCATGTATGAATCCTCGCACACTAGACTGCATGGCGCCCATGGGAGCCTAGGGGTCGCTTGGCTTGATGAATGCAGAGGTCCTGTCTCCTTTGTCTTTCTGTGCCACTTCCACCCCACGCGATGCCAGCACCTAAGGTTTTCAAACCGTGCCCCTCGGCTACTGCTCTTCTCCCATGTGACTATTGTATGTTGGCTGGTCACTTAAGGATTCCCTAGCAAGCAGACGGTGTGTCCCAATCACTTGATTGAAACCGTATTTTCAAAGCTTCCTTGCAGCTTTCTTCTATGTAAGACTCCGCAGCCTGTCTGCAGTACCCAGCACCCGTACCCTCAGCAGCATCTAACGGTTCCTGGCCCTCAGAGCTTGCATGTCTCTTCCCAGCTCTCCAGGGTCTCTGTGCTGGTTCTCATACCCTTCCCACTACTTCTGATACCATTTTCTGGCTGCGACATTTTCATGCTTTAGGTAAAGATGTCCAATCTCACTCCTTTATCTTTTCTGTGGTTTGCTTTCCTTTAGACTCTAACCTTAACGTCTAAATTCCAGACTTTTTTTCTGACTATTGCTCAGCATTTCCATTTTTATGTTCCAGCAATTCCTTAACTGAACTTAACATTCCTCCCCAAATTAGTTCTTCCTTCTGACTTTTCTGTTTCTACTAATAGCCACCGTTCCCTAGGTCTGAAATTATATTATCAGCTTCCTGTTTCCTCCCTGCCTGTGCACAGTCTGACACTAAATCATGTAGTTCCTGCATTTGCATTTCATATAATCTACATTGTCTGTCTCTTCTGTATCCTAATCCAAACCCTAAGCTGTTCTCCGCCTAGCTCCTAGGCTAAATATCACTTCTTCCTGCCCCTGCTCAGGCTATCCTATCTACCTTTGTGACCTTGTTTTTTCAAAGGCATCATTATCTCACATTTTCAAGAACTTTCAGTGATTTCCCTTTCCTACATAATAAAGTATAAACTTCTCAACTTGGTATTCAAAGTTCTAATACTCAAACTTCTTTTTCTTTTAGAATGTACTTGTTATTTTTTGAGTCAAGCTCTATATTAGTTGCTAAAGATGTTTTTTGAAAAATTCCCATCAGTCACAAAAAAAAAAAAAAGAAAAAGAAAAATTCCCAGGACAGGAAAAAAACTCTTGGAGTCCACGCCTGAAGGTATCTAGCCTGCTAGAAAAGCTAGGCAAAGAATTGTACAAGTATTTGTGTATAGAAGGATTTGGGGAGGACTGAGGAGCCTTCCTGCCTAATCCAGCTTAATGTTGTTTTCATCTATAATTAACAAATTCAAATAATGAACTATCTTTAGTTTTAAGTTTCCAGTTAAAATCTAGTATGTAAGGATCAGAAACTGAGCCGGGCCTGGTGGCGTATGCCTGTAATCCTAGCACTCGGGAGGCTGAGATAGGAAGATTGTTGCGAGTTTGAGACCAGCTTGTGCTACAGAGTGAGCTCAAGGCCAGCCTGAACAGCATAGCGAGACCCTGTCTCAAAAAGACAGGGGCTGGGGATCTAGCTCAGTGGCCTAAGCACCTGCCTGGCAAGCATGAGGTTGTGAATTCGATCCCTGGTGCCAGAAAAAAAAAAAGAAAAGATCAGAAAGTTAGTTTCTTACAGATTTTCTTACTGGTCACAAAGCATTGCTTACATTTTGGGTTATAATATTTTTCATTACCCCAAAGCTCAGGTAGGATATGAACACCTAATTCATCCCATTTTTAAAATAGCTGTTTTACAAATATAAGTAACATGTAATAGCATACAAACATTTATAATGCTTGGTCTAGAATTTACTTCACTTGTCTAAAGATGAATTCCTTCTCTGAAGATCTGTCCCATGTGACTGAATTTCTGTCTGTCCCTTCTTATCCTTTATGCCACTGCTTTCATACATTGACTTCTGTATTTCATAGTCTCCATGGTAGTTTTTCTATTTTAGCTTTAACTGTTTTTAAAGACTTTTTAAAATTCTTTATTTACCCATATGTGTGGTATCTGTGGCATTCTATTTCTGTGATGTTTAATTTTTTAGCACTTTTTGTAAGGCAGGCATGCTTGTGATGAATTCTGAAAACCTTTTTTGAAGGGTAGTTGTGCATGGAATACACTCTTAGTTGGCTGCCTTTATTTTTTTCACACTTTGAGGGTGCCAGTCACCCCATTGTCTTGTGCTCCTCCGCTTGAGCTTTGTTGATCTGCGAGGTGCCCTTTTCATCAGATGCGGAACTTTTCTCCTGCCCCTCTTCCCTTTTCTGGGCAGCAATCACGCACATCTTAGACTGCTGATGTTGTTTCACAAATAACTAGTCCACTCTCTGGCCCTTTGTTTTGCTGTTTTTTCTGATACTTTCTTCTGCATGCTAATTTTTCTGCAGTGTTTAATCTGCTGTTAATGTCATCCAGTACATTTTTTACTTCAGGTATTTCATCCTATCTAGGAGTTTGTTTTGTGGCTGTGGTTGTCTCACATTCCTCTCTCCATTGTGTTGGTCCTATTTGTTACTTCTCAAACCTATAGAGCATATTCACATTTGAATGTAGATTTAAAGCATCATAATTATACCTGTTACTTTTGGCCTGTTGATAGTGATTTTTTTCCTCATATGTACAAGGGATTTACGAAGTAAAGATTAAGAAAAAAGTTATATTAAGTTAATTATATAAATGAAGTAAGTTTTTTTTGTTTTTTTTTTTGGTTGAATTGGCATTTGGGGCATTTTGTAACCCTAGATATACTGCCATTCTTTATTTTTATTAAAGGTGTGGCTCCATGCTCCCTATGAACTTCATCTTTCCTTATTTGAACACTTCATTGAACTGCTGACGGAGTCCAGGTATGAGTTAGTACTCGAGGAGGTGGTTGTTCAGTTACAGCGAGGTGATAGGACAGTCGATTGAACCTTCTTTGTCTTACAGTGAGGCTTCCAAGAATGCCAAGCTGATGAGGGAATTCCAGTTAATCCCAAAGCTGCTCCTGACTCTTCGGGATATGTCCTTGTCCCAGCCAACCATCGCTGCTATTAGTAATGTGCTGAGCTTCTTGCTGCAAGGTTTTCCCAACAGCAACGACCTGCTCAGGTAGGGAAAGCGCCCGCGTTTGTCTTCTTATTTACTAGAAGGGCCAGTGAGTTAAGACAAATGAGATGAGCTTGATGGTTCCTGTGCCTGTGTAACACCTGTCCTGCTAGTGCCGCTCGAGACATCATGCCTCGGCGTCTGCCTCCATGGGGCAAAGACAGTCGTCGCCCCTAGGGAAGCACAGAAAGGATGCAGACATTAGCCCTAGGAAATGTTCAGTGCAGGAAGTCAGTCCCCTGCCTGCCATACATGTCACCATTTTTCTATTTGGTCTATAACTTTCAAACAGGTGTATTTTATTGTTATATATTCAAACTTAATATATGATGTATTGTTTTGCTGAAGTAGTAAGGCATATTTATACAGTGTTTGCAGAAATGTAATTTTCTTTATATCATAATCCCCATCTTTAAAATGGATGAAAAACTACCTAAACCAAGTATTGTTCAAGTAGGCAGTTGCTTAGACTGGGCTTGGTCTCCACTCCTCATGTGATCACCTGGGGTTAATGCACGTGAAATCACACCTATGTGTTAGATCACCCTCGATCAGCTAGTCTCCAGTCTGTGGAGTTGGCAGTCACTCATTTTTATATAAATTCACCTCAAAAACATACTTTTTTAACTTGGTGACGTTTGAAACTGGACATTAAGAGTTATTTTGGACAATTAGCTTTATCACCGATTTTAATTGAGAATTTACCCCAGCATTATATTGATTGCTTTGCTGAAAATTATAACCAAAACCTGTCGAAGTTTTAATTTTTGTCTCTCTTTCATAAATGAAGAAACAAAGGCTCAGAGAAGTTAAGTTGTTGGACCCAGGTCACATAGTTAAAAAATATTAGTGCTAGGATTTTCACTTAATCTATAGCTCCACAACCCAAATTCTTAATAACTACTTTACAGTGCACCCATATAGATAATGTTCGAACATTTGAACTTCGATTGATCATGCCATTTGGGTTTTGAAACCATTTGCAATTCATAGTTCTGAAGACCTAAATTCTTTAAAAACATGATGTGTATGTGTAACAGTGTGGTGTGTTTATGTTATTGGAGGTGGTCCGAGAGAAAACAAATCAAATACAATCAGGTAAATGCCCAAGAGATCAAATAAGAAATGCTGTTTTGTTTTCCATTTCTTTGTATTCTTTTACCTCTTTTGAGGAAAGAAAAATAAAATCCATAACCTTTTATTTTTTCTTATTTAAAGGTTTGGCCAGTTTATTTCTTCTACTTTGCCAACCTTTGCAGTTTGTGAGAAATTTGTAGTTATGGAAATAAATAATGAAGAGAAGCTTGACACTGGTAAGTTGATCCTGGAGTTTGAGAAAGATAGCAATTAGCTAATTATTATGCCCTTTTCTTTTGACACAAAGTGATGATGCTGTATAATTTTTCTCCTTACTTTGCAGTGTTTAGTCTTTTTGGAGATGTATCTGCTTTATATCAAGCCCATTCAATATGCAAAAAGATAGCCTTGCCTACAAAATTTAATAGGGTGTAAATTTTACTTTAAAAGTAAAGTCTTCAGAGAAATAAAAATTTTAGAGCTTTCATAGCATTATTCCTTTAAATAACAAATTCAACTGTCATTTGAACATTATTTGAGCTGGGCGTGGTGGCACATGCCTGTAATCCCAGCACTCGGGAGGCTGAGGCTGGAGGGTGGTTGTAAGTTCTAGACCAGCCTGGGCTACAAAGTGAGCACATGGCCAGCCTGAAGTGCCTAGCAATGCCCTGTCTCAAAAAGACAAAAAAGAAAAAATATTATTTGATTTTTTAAAATTTATATTCCTTTTGCAGCATAATACTTGCTAAAGTGGATTATATCTATATTACTATTATTTTCATTTCCCTTTTTGAGTATTTAGTAGTCACTAGAAAAAAAGAACATTTTACCAGAAGCATTTTGCGTAAGTGTAATATAAAAATAACATATCATATGTCCTGCGTAATACATAACATATAAGTAATTGTAAGTTGTGAGTTCCTGAGTTCGCGATGAACACCTTTTTTTAAAGCGCATTTGCTGCATATTTTTCCCTCTGTTCCCATGTATTTCCTTTTGTATATTCTGGGATGGAAAGTTGATTGGAGAATGTTGAAAGCCCTTTTAGACTGACATCTGTAATTAAATTCACAGATTATATACAGTTAGCCTGGGCTCGATATGTGGTTTCACCCAATCTCACACTGAAAATATTTGGGAGGAAAACTGCTTCTGTGATGGACACTTATAGATGGTTTTTCCTGTCATTATTCTCTAAAAAATACAGTGGGACAACCTTTTGCATAGCATTTATGTTGTGTTAGGTATTATAAGGCCATGAAAGATGATTGGAAGCATGTGAGAGGAACTGCATGGATTATATGCAGAAACTGTTGTTTTGCAGAAGAGACTTGAGCATCTGAGAGGCTGGCATCAAAAAGGTCCTAGAACCAGTCTCCCATGGGGACACTGACAGATAACTCTCTTTATTCAGCATTATTTATATTACCCTCTTCCATTATTCCGCAGTCATACCACATGCATGATTTTCACTCGTCTCTTAAAATCCCATGCACGTAGAGGGTGGAGAAATTCTGAATGTAAGGGTTGCTGCCTTGCAAAGGCGTTCTCTCCCTCCATGTTGACTGTTTTGTCCAGAGCACAGTCTTTCCTGTGTGTCCTGAGTAAGAAAAAGTAGTGCAATCATGATTTCCAAAGGAGAGGCTGGGAGACTTGAAAGACTAAGCGAATTGCTGCAAATCACTGAATGAGTTAGTGGTGGGTCTGCCATTCATTTGGAGCAATATTGACATTCCTTTGGAGAAGCAGATTTGCAGTGGATTCGAAGAATAAAGATCAGATCAAGGACAACATCTGTTGAACACTGTTGAGCGTTCCATACCACACCTCTGTGGGATAGGTATTGCTGTCCCAATTTTATGGGGGAATTTCATCTGTATAGAATGTCACTTTATTGTAGAGATAGTACTTAAAGGAAGTGATTCTTCCAGTAATTTAGGTCGAATGGGATGCTTTTGATAAGACAATTTGTAAATCACCAATCTATGCCTCTTGGAAGAAGAGAGGATCTTTAGTTTCCTGGGTGAGCTTGAAGCATCCATAATGAATAAAAGGTTAAAGTACATTTAAGGCAATAATTGTCCATGGTCCACATGAGGAAAAGTATGCCTAACCATGGTGAAGTTCAGCCAAGCCTCACTTCCAGTATCCAGGGCAGGGTGCAGTTCATCTCATCGCCTCCAGCTTCCCATCTTGGAACTGGCCTGGACCTGCGGGCTTCTGGGGCCAGGACGGCCAATTCCACAGGCAGCCGCTGTGTTCCTGAGTGCCCGGTTTCCTCTTTTCCACTTTCCCTTGTGCACTTGTGTGTCACTGCCTCTGTTCTAGGCTGTGTGGTTCTCATTTTCCCTTTCATGTTATATTTATTGAATACATTTGTGTTTCTTATTTTCATTGTTTAAATTTGGTGAATTTAACTGTGTCCTTCAAAAAGAAACTAGCAATGAATGTTCTAAGAGGTTGAGGCTCTGTAGCAATTAGTACTTTGATTTATATAGTTGTTATTTCATGGCTTTCCCCTGTTGTGGAGGAAAGGGGAATACTAATGTAAAAGAAGGCTTACGGCCTTTTTTTAGTCACTCATGTAGGTAATGTCAGATGTAAAAGAACACTTTTCAGAGCTCTAAAGAGAAATGATTTCACTCATCTTTTTCCTTGTGTGTGTTAGTGGGAAACGTTCTTAGAGAAAATATTTTCTGAAAGATTTTTCAGTGAGGTTTCGGTGAATCACGTTGAGTATATTACCTTAGTTTATCTGCTATGGGTATTTAATGTATTTATTTTCATTTTAGGAACAGAAGAGGAGTTTGGAGGTCTTGTATCTGCTAATCTTATACTTTTGAGAAACAGACTTCTAGATATCTTGCTGAAACTAGTTTATACATCTAAAGAAAAGACAAGCATTAACTTGCAGTAAGTAAAAGCTTTGGAATTGATGGTCGCATATGCTAACACAGGTTAATCATGTCAGGCAGAAGAGAAATTGCTGCTGACTTTATATAGATATTTTTTGACTATGAAATACAAAGTATTTCAAGAATGAAGCCCAGTCATATCTTTTAATGCGAGATCCTAATTCCTGAAATTAATTCATTTCTTCCAACCCACCTGTCTGTGAATAGAGCTTGTGAAGAGCTGGTCAGGACCTTGGGTTTTGACTGGATTATGATGTTCATGGAGGAGCACTTGCACTCCACCACGGTGACGGCGGCCATGCGGATTCTTGTTGTCCTGCTGAGCAACCAGTCGATTCTCATCAAGTTCAAAGAAGGGCTCAGTGGCGGAGGATGGCTTGAGCAGACAGATTCTGTCCTAACCAATAAGATCGGAACTGTATTAGGTATGGGGCTTGGGTGGTCTGCTGCTTTCAGAGAAGCTGTTCTGTTCTGTGTCCAAAGCTTGCATAGGCTCATGTTCTTCGGGTTATCTGACAACTGCTAAGTGTCATAATTTCTAATATAATTATAGGATGAAAAGCTTAGAGGTCTTCGAATTCAAACTGAAGTTACAGGAGACTAAGATTTGCAAACTCCAAATTCCTATCATTATTTTTTATAATATAGGCCCTCTTCTCATCTATAAGTAAATAATTAGCGAATTATCCATAGAAGAAGTAGTGGTAGCCGTACTAATAATAATAGATGTTCGAGTGTTCATTTTTTGTCAGTTACTAAACACTGGCTGTGTAGTAGCTTACTTCATTTGCATAATTGTGTGACATATAAATGCCACCCTAACCAGGTTACAGATTAAAAAGCCAGACCGTAGGTGTGAAGTCGCTCATCACACAGCTAGGAAGTATCAGAGTTTGCATGCAGGTCACTCAAAGCTGAAGTCCACTCTTTTAGCACTCAAGGGCTGCACTCATCGTTTCAGCCCCAGCGACCCATTGTCCATTCATCAGTATGCAGAACATAGAAGGAGCATTTAGGTAGCACTGGAAAACCAGAGTGTGCTGTTTACCTGTTAGATTTATTTGAACTGGCATGTTCCTGTTCATATTAATGATCGTACTCTGGGAAATATGTACTCGAAGATAATGCTTTTATTGAAAAGCACAGTCTTCAGTTATTAACGTACTTTAAAGATACATTTCTTCCCATGGCATTGCATAAAGTCCTATGTAATTGTGGTCCATCTGATCCCAAGGAGATGGTTACAGGAACTTACCTTTGTCAGCTGGGAAAGTTACGGATCAGAATTTATAGGCAGTTCATTTATTTAAGACACATAAGGCGGTTCCCTATATGTGATCCTGGTGCTACTTCATATATCAAAGCAAATGACAGGGTGACAGAGCTTCTGACATAGGACTGTGCTGTTATATTATTATTTTACATGTGGAAAATATCTGAAGAAACTTTGTATGTGATAAAGAGAGAAGCATTTCCAGTTAAGCATGAAATGAATTTTCAAGAAAACTATTTGCTTTATAATGTATTTTAAGTTATCATTGC
Organism: Cuniculus paca; assembly: GCA_004365215.1. NCBI lineage: Eukaryota > Metazoa > Chordata > Mammalia > Rodentia > Cuniculidae > Cuniculus > Cuniculus paca. Next base: position 81,358 of record RJWT010000095.1, read on the forward strand.
TGGCGTGGTGGTGCATGTCTGTAATTCCAGCACTCAGGAGCCTGAGGCAGGAGGATTATTGTGAGTTCAAGACCACCCTGGGTTACAAAGTGAGCTCAGGGCCAGCCTGAAGTGCATAGCAGGACCCTATCTCAAAAAGATAAAAAAAAAAAAAGTTACTGTGTTTTTTTGTTTTTGTTTGTTTTTTTTTATTTTGCAGGGGTTGGGAGTTGAGACAGGGTCTCACTAGGTAGCCCAGGCTGGCCTCATACCAGTGGCAGTTCTCCTGCCTCAGTCTCCCATATAGGCATATACCACCATGCCTGACTTGAAATTATTATTATAGATATTTCTTGCACTCTGAAAAACAGATCAGTATTTTTTTATGGGCTCTGGGGAAGACTGTAACCTAGAAATGTGTTTATTGGGCACAATTTCATAGCAGGAAATTCAGCTTACAGACAAGAAGAATAGCTACTAGAGAATAAGGAACAGAAAGGGACTACTTCTTTGGAAGGCTAAAACCAGCACTAATAATAACTAAGATTTATAGAGTACATTGTGATTTGTAAAATTTTTTCACTGTGTCATCTCATTTAACCCTCATGAATCTGGAGATAGATACATACTTCATATTACAGAAATCATTTTTGTAGGAAATAAATTAAGCTTGTTAGTATAAGTCAAGAGTTAGTCCCTCTAGTTGGGAGATTAAGATTGTTAATTACATCCAGTTTCCAAGCCAGGAAGTGACAGTGTCTGAGAATCTGTCTCCTCTCCGTCTTGGGCTTCTTCCATCCTTCATTTCAGTAATGTTAGAGAGACATGCATTTCCCACATCTGACCCATTTGACTCTGTGTGTTAGAACTTGCTCATCCCTCATCAATACCTGCTTGCACATTGCACATGCTGTCCCGATTCCAGAATGTTCAAATTTTTAGTTTGTTTGTTTTCTTTTTGAGACAGGGTCTCGCTATGCAGTTCAGGCTGGCCTTGAACTCACTTTGTAGCCCAGGCGGGTCTTGAACTTGCAAGGATTCTCCCTCCTCAGCCTCCTGAATGCTGGGATTACAGGAGTGTGCCACCAAGCCTGGGCAGAATATTCAATTTAAATTTAATCTCGTTTAATTTAGTTTCTTTTTAGTATCTACCTGTATGTATCTATATGACAGATATATATATATATATATATCATATCTTATCATTTGATACCATTATCTTAGATCTGAAGAGCAACCTAATGATTTTGACTTTATTTATTTATTTTTGGTACCAGGAATCAATGATTTTGACTTTAAAGTTCATCGTCATTAGGTTCTACAAAATTTTTTATAAAAATACCATCCATGTAACTGTAATCTGAATTAATACCTAACAAAGCCTAATGCCAATCATAATATATTAAATGCTCCTTAAGATTAATAGTGGGGGAATATAGTGTGGAAGTTCAAAAAGGAAGAGACAGTGCTAATACTGGTTTCCTGGTTTTGTTTTGTGGTGTCAGGATTTGAACTCAGGGCCTTCTGCATGCTGAGTTGGCACTCTATTGCTGAGCTGCATCCCCACGCCTCATAGTATTGCTTTCCTTTAGGACCTGCAGTTAGAGTGAAATTATTTTTCAATTTTATGTATAAAGTGCTACTTTTTGTTAATTTCATTTAGAACTTACTATAAAGAAAAAAATCAGCCCAGGGTCCTAATTAGCTATTCTTCCAGAAACACAGAGAAGTCATTAACAATGATGTCAGAGGTAGCACAGTCTTACAGACTCTGAAATAAAGACACTAGGCTCCTATCCTATTCCACCACTCATCAACTATGTGACTTGGAATGTGTCTCATATTTTCTTTCATAAAATTGATAATGGCAGTTTATAATTCACATGTGCATTATGGTTCTGAGATGATATATTGAAGAGCCCAGTAATTGCCATACCGATTTTTGTTAGTTAGTGGGATGTATTTTAAGAAGAGTAACTCAGTCGCATCAAGCAGTATTTTTAGCATAAAAAGCAGTCTATAGGCAAAATGTTCTTTTATTATGTGAAATAGTACTGGCAAATATATGCTTACTCCATCCTAGACAAAAGAATAATTGAAAAAAATGTGACCCCGTTTGAAGTACAAATTGCTTCCAGCATACATCAGTTTTTCACTCTCGGCTGCTTTTCGCAAGATTCAGCCGATGCTCTCAGTGTTGAGCACCATACCAGCTTTGGGGTGGCAAAGGGCATGCTTGGATGGCAGCTTGAATTTCACTGCAGAACGGAGGAACAGGCTGTAGGGACGCTGGTGCTATGAGCCATGGGGGAAGCGCTGCCCATCTCCCGAAAAAGCTGGCCTCTGCAGAGGGCTCGGTCAGCCAGCACCCCGCGGACAGCCACACCGCAGTGGGCTCATGCTTGCTGTCGTCTGCTGGCCAGCGGCCCTGCGTGCTGTAGAGAAGCTCGTTTTTTCAGTTAATCTTTCTCTAAATTCATAATTTAATATCAACTGGTTAATCATGGTTTTCAAGACCAATAAAATACATTAACTCCACTGCACCAAGTGTATTTCTAAAGTATTTGTGTAGCATTCTCAAAGTTTGGCTATATTTTGAATTACACTTCCTTTTTCAGGGAATACAAACAGGAAAAAGAGTACTTCTGAAGTTATTCTTTTAGAGGGGTGAGGAATACAGGGGTTTGAACCTGGGGATACTCTACTAGTGAGCTACACTCTCAGCCCTTTTAATTTTTGAGACAGGGTCTCGTAAGTTCCATGGGCTTGAACTTGTGATCCTCTTGTCTCAGCTTCCTGAGTAGTTGGGATTATAGGTGTGCACCACCGGGCCTGGCTGAAATTACTCTTTTAATGAGTAGAATTTCTGTCACCTTAAGTATTTTTACATGCTTGTGTCTGATTATCCAAGCTGTGTTTCCAAACCTGTACCTGACAGGCTTGCTAAAGTCACACAGCTGGCAAAGGGTGACTTTTGACAGAAAATGCGACGGACAGTTGTGAGCCGGCGGCCCGTGCTTAATTGCATGTTTGGGGTGGAAGTGTCATGGGTGCTGAGTCACTGCCCCTTTGTTGTGCAGTGTGGTTGCCAGTCATTAATTTAATTATCTTTCCTCTTCTCTTAGGGTTCAACGTGGGCAGGAGTGCCGGAGGGAGATCGACGGTCAGGGAGATTAACCGGGACGCCTGCCACTTCCCCGGTTTTCCGGTTCTCCAGTCATTCCTCCCTAAGCACACTAATGTCCCTGCCCTCTATTTTCTCCTCATGGCCTTGTTTCTGCAGCAGCCAGTTAGTGAGCTGCCTGAGAACCTGCAGGTCAGTGCGCCTGTCGCCAGCAGCCGATGTAAGCAGGGTGGCCAGGTAGGAATTACCTAGTAAGGTGTGCGTCTGACTGCGCGTCAAGCGCCTTCCAGTCTGGGTTAATCACGTGACATCAGTTACTGATTCCACTGCTTTCCCCACGTTTAAGATTTCATTGGGATGGAAACAACATGAAAATTCTGTAGATAACTTTCCCAACATGAAGGGCCTCATCACCGCATGGCCTTTTTCGCTTTGTGGTGCCTCTCTATGATTGCGTATGCGTAGAAGGTGGAATGGTATGCATGGTTGTCAAAAGAATTGTTTGAAGTTATACAATTTTTATCTAGGAATATTTACTTTTCAGAGAATTAAAGGTGAAGGGAGTAGGTGCAGGTTCTGATTAGAAAAATGCTTTTAATTTCTAACATTGACATTGGGAAAATAATGACGATTTTGACTTCTAATGGAAAACTTTTATGGATGTCTGTGTAAATTTTACATTTGTTACACTACAGAGTTTTAGGAATTTAGCTTTTCAGCTCAACTTTGCTTCCATGCAATGCCAAATCATATTCAGGTCAATTCTGGTAGTTGACAGACTTTTTAAATGAGATCACTCAGGCTGGAACCTTCCAGTAAATCAAGACCCAGAGCCCTGTGTCTACTTGCTTACATGATTTTCAGACACCCTTGGCACCACAGTAATAAAGTATTACATAAAACTGATACTAACATAGCTCTTCAGATTGATTTCTGTTTTGTCAAGTCTTGCCTGTAAAAATCTATAAATTTGAACTAGAACACTGCCGAGAGTAGAGGAAGTGAGGTCCAAATGGCTTTTTAGAAAGATCTTCCTTAAAATCATCACTTCTGAAACAGCATCTTGGCTAAGTAACATGTATTTTATTTTTCCTTATTTAGAAAAAAGATAGAAAGCAGCATTTTAAACATAGATACCTAAGACAGGTCACAAGATCCATCTAATAGAACCATAAAAACTAATTTTGAAATGGAGCATGGAGAGTTGCTAGGTCTCTGTTTCTTCATTGCTCACTTTAAAAAAAAGAATCAAATAAATTTAAGCATAGTGGAACTTATTAGAATCTCTCCTGGAAAAACTACTTGTCCTTCATCTCTGGTCCCTTTGGCCTCTGCAGTTCGATTTGGACTCTATCTGGAGGTTTATCTTTGGCGTCCCGGCCTCCAGCGGAACCGTGGTCTCGTCCATACACAACGTGTGCACGGAGGCTGCATTTCTGTTGCTGGGCATGCTTCGCAGCATGCTGAATTCGGTGAGCAGAGGCGCCCACTTCGCCTGCCCGTATTTGGCTTGCTTGTTGACTTGCGTAGAGGAATCTGCCGAGTAATTGCTGGGAGGTCTCTGTCCCTCTGCCCTGCAGAGGAAGGACACAGTGTGCAGCTGCTAGGACACCGACTCTGGAACCCAGGGCCTACCTCTGGTACTTCACACATGCTAGCCGCTGTGCGCCTCAGTTTCCGCAGTTTAAATGAAGTCAAACACAAATAAAGTACAAGAGAGCTAGGCATGTAGTGCATGCTTCCTCAGCTCTAACTGATACCGCTCATGTGATGAGATCTAGATTACCACGGCTGCGTATATGCATGTGCAGAGTGAAGGTTTATTTTATATTATGACAGTCATGCACAGTTTGAACTCAAAGTCCCTTTCCTTTAGAGGTTAAAATATTAACAGTGAAAGTTTTTATTTTCTGCTCTTTTTGTTCTGATTATTTCTAAATTGGAAGTAAACAACTGAACAAAGCACGCGTGTTCCCATCTGTTGCCCGGGAATTCTGCGAACAATTCGCTTAATTTGTTTCTGTGACCTAATTTGAGCACGCAGTGTAGGATTCCTTTTGGTTTTGTTTTTGTTTTGAGACAGGTTCTCACTATGTAGGCCAGGCTGGCCTCAAACTCACAGCCACTCTCCTGCCTCAGCCTCCCAAGTGCTGGGATTACAGGCATGGGGGTGATTTATCATCATCACTTTTGCTGCGATGTAATACTTAGGAGTGTCGTGTCTGCTGTTGTACAGTGAATGGCTCAGAGAATGAGGAGCTTGCCATCTTTTCTTTCACTCCCGACTCTCTAGTGTGATGTGCATGGACGCACAGCACAGCCAGCACTGGACTCAGCGCTGTTCATGTTGACAATAACAAAGCCCCCAACACCGTCACCAGAACCAGGCTCTCCAGTGAACACACAGACATTGTCCCAGTCCTCAGGGCTTTGTTTACATACATTTCTGCACATCTTTGCCCATGGTTGTGGTTTGTAGAGCCACTGGCCACTGACGCATGCGGTTCTGGACGAGGAGTGAGCAGTGGGTGTTGAAGCAATGCTTGGTGGTGTCAAGTTCTTTAACATCATCTCTGCTCTCATCTCTGCAGCCGTGGCAGTCAGAAGAAGAGGGTTCTTGGCTTCGAGAATACCCAGTGACCCTGATGCAGTTCTTCCGCTACCTGTACCACAATGTGCCTGACCTGGGCTCCATGTGGATGAGCCCTGACTTCCTGTGCGCCTTGGCTGCCACTGTCTTCCCCTTCAATATCCGCCCTTACTCAGAGATGGTAGGAAAGGGGAGGAAAGTGGCAAAACTGGAGCTAGTCTGTGCGATGGTTAGCAGATACTTTTCTTGCCAATCTTGGTTTCATAACTTCATAGAGCACCTTTAAGCGACTTGTGTCTCTGAGCCTTGTGTCTCTAAGCGCCCTGCAACTTCCTGCGGTTTCCCCCTAAAACCGCAGGGAGCTGCTCCTCGTTTTCCTGTGTTCTTGTGAGCTCCTTGTTAGTAGTTCCCCTCTCCAGGTTGCGGTCGATTCATCTGATTTGATGTAATGATAGTTGTATAGTTACAAACACTTTTCTCAGCTAGCAGAACTCTAGTTAGGCCAGTTTTTGTCCCTTTTTATTTCAGTAAGTAGGCATTTGGTGGATTTAATCTTTACAAATGAAGTACACAGTTGACTGTCCATTTTTTTTTCTTAGTAATGCAAGATTTACTTTTTTATAAAAGCATGTGTACAAGGATTAACTATTTTATCTGCATTTTGAACACTGTAACAAATATACAGGACCAAAATCCCAGTGTTAATGTTGATCTTCCATGCCTGATTTAGATACTGAGTATTTTATAGAAAGAAACTCAAAATTTCACCAATACTTTCACTGTAGGTACTGTTATTCCTCACCAAAACGTTCAGTGAAAATTATTTTTTTCTTGCTATGGAGTTCAGGCTGAATTTGAACTCACCGTGTAGGTCAGGATGGCCTCAAACTCACTGCAGCCCTGCCTCAGCCTCCTGAATGCTGGGATTATAAGCATGTGCCACCACACCCAGCTTCCTTCAATGAAATTTAAAAAGCTGATATTGAGTTGAATATTCTAAAACTTGCCATTTAATTAAGCTTCAAAATTTCAAGCATGAGAGATACATGAATAGAGTATCCAAGAATATATATACATATATATATCTCAAGAATATATCTATATATTGTTTGTTTGTTTTGTTTTGTTTTGTTTGTTTGTTTGTTTGTTTCTGGTACTAGGAATCCAACTCAGGATCTTGCATTTGCCAAGCAGGCACTTATGCTGCTGAGCTATATTCCTGGCCCTCAAGAATGAATATATATATATATATATATATATATATATATATATATATATATTTTTTTTTTTTTTTAGAATAAATTTTAACAGACTAATTTTGTTTATAATTATGACAGAAATATCTTAAACTTTAAAATAGTGAAAAAATTATGCAAATATAAAAGGTGACTTGCATCAAGTTTTTTTTTTTTTTGGCATCAAATTGTTCCTTAGTTCAATGCCAGTCAATTTTTTAATCAAATTCACAAAGCATTAAAAAATTAAACTTTATAATTGTTAAACAGTGCATTTATGTCATGGGAGAAGATACAAGGAAACTTACAGAAACAAATATCAAACTTTTTCAACTCCTAAAATAAGAGCTATGTACTCTTATTTCTGCTGCTCAGCTTTTCTTATTTTGCTCAACATTTTTATTTTGTACTAATTTAATAAAAAATTATTACAGTGTAATAATGTCTAGTATAGATACTTGTTTTGTCCTTCTAAACAGGCCCCTGTGGTAGTTACTTTTCCATAGTACTTCTGAATTTCATGTTTCTTTGTCTTCTTCTATCATGTACTGGAAAACCTGTAGTAAACTACCTTCTTAACTTTTCTGCATGCATAAAGGTGAAATAGTCATTCTAAGCCCATCATTCTAAAGTCATTCTAAAGTCGCTTATATTGTAACACATGACCTTAGTAACTCCGGTTTGTTTATAATTTTAGAGCCATCATTTTGGTAAAAATGTGACCTCTGTAATATTTAAAAATCTCATCAGCATCTTATCTGTCTTCTAGACTGTTTTTTTTCTCACTCACAATTGGCAATAGTTTTGTTTCGTTTGTTCACGTGGGCTTTTGTCTCCTGCAAAGAAAATATATCAGCCGTTAATTGCTAGCAGTATACCAGGTTTTATCTGAGGTTGGACTGACTTCCCAGTAGGTAGACTTCCCATATCCAAAAGTCGTCATTCTCGTGCTGTTCACTTAAGGGCCGTTTTCCACAAGAGACCTGTGATCCACAGGACAGCGGGTACACGGTTCGCGGTCAGTCAGAGGGGCCCTGTGCCGAGGAACCGTGTACCACTAGGGAAGCCCAGTCAAGCGCAGCAGAGTGAAATATGTGCTGCGTAGCTTGGTAGGAAGTCACTCCTGCAGGAAGATGCTGTGCTGCTCTTTTATTTTTTGGAAACACAAGGAAAGTGTCACAGCGAGTCTCACGTGACTGACTCCCTTTGGTCTTGCTAGGTGACTGATCTCGATGATGAAGTCGGATCTCCTGCAGAAGAGTTTAAAGCCTTTGCCGCGGACACGGGGATGAACAGGAGTCAGTCCGAGTACTGCAATGTGGGCACCAAGACCTATCTCACCAACCACCCAGCTAAAAAGTTCGTTTTTGACTTCATGCGGGTCTTAATAATAGACAACCTCTGTCTCACCCCTGCCAGCAAGCAGACGCCACTGATCGATCTATTGTTGGAGGTAAAGAGAAAGGAACACATTTCCATCTCGTGTTCATTGCTTTCGTAATGAGATCATTAAGAAGCAAGCTCTGGTGCAAACACTTCAGATTTCTAGTTCCCTTTCATTCTGCAGGGGCAGAACACAGCACGGGCTGTGGAGCATTTGAATCCTGAGTGTGCTTTAGACTCTCAGTTTGTTCTTACCTGCCTCTCACACACCTCCATCACTCAGCCCTCTTACCATCCTTTCCCTACGCATTGGCAGGCCTTTCTGGAAAGGCCTAAAAAACTACTTCAGACTTGGGGCCACGTGGTCTGTGTCGTACCTGCTGACCCACATCATGGTAGTGTGAGGGCAGCCACAGCCCGTACCAAAGGACAGAGCAGGGCTGTGTGGGATCCCTGCTTCACAGAACTGAGCCCAGGCCAGATCCGGCTGTCAGCTGCCTTGTGCCCAGTCCTACCTTGGACATGGACAACTCCCAGTGGCTTGTCGCCTCTCCTCAGGCTCTCTGCCTCAGCCTCCATCCCATTGTCAGGGAAATAACAGTGGCTCTACCCCTGAAGCGCCTCACTGCTGGTCTAGAAATTACCATTTCTGAAAACCATTGAAAGTGTTATTCTGGGCTAGGCATGGTGGCACCTACCTGTAATCCCAGTATATGAGGAACTGAGGCAGGAGGGTCACTGTGATTTCAAGGCTAGCCTTGAATATAGCGAGTTCAAGGACAGCCTGCCCTACATAGTGAGACCCTGTTTGCAAACAACAAACGAAAAAATGTTCATCTGGAACAGTCTGCAGAGAAAACAAAAGGTCACAAAGAGGGACTAGCATATGTAAACCCTTGCCTGTGGATTCACGTTCCTCGGCAGTACCTCTGAGCAGGGTCACGAGTCCCTGAGCAGTGGAGGAGACTCGAGCCGTCTTTGCAGGCTTCTCAGGAGATGCTGCTCTCCACGGGGCAGCCCGGCCAGAGCGCCCTCCTCTCCCCTGGTATCCGATGTGGTTAGCTTGTTCGCATGGACCCTGAAGCTGCAGGTGTTGGTCTTACTCGTGTGAAAAAGTATTTTGATCAATTAAAGGAAGTCACTGATGTAATTTAGGACCCAGACGTGCTAAGCGTTTGCTCCAGGATCACAGTGTTTAATACTGGCAGGAAAATCATCCATGTGGGAGAGTTCACAGGAATGCCCAGGAGAGCTTGTCCCCTTCAGAATCTGTAAAAAGCTCTGAGAAGAGAGACCCTCAGTATCGTAACATACCAGGAAAAATGAGAGGCATTCCTTGGAAACTGAGATGGTTGTCAGAGAATAACAGGACACAGTTGAGAAAGGTTGTGTGCAAGAAAGCGTAACTGAACCTAAACATAAAATACATGTCCATCTATGAAAGGTACAAGCTGAATGGTTATAATCAGTGGTGGCGTTTTTCAAATTTAAAAGAACCTGAATAAATAATCTTTATCTAAAACAGTCTATGTCTCCCTGTGTCCTTTCCCCCATCCCCCAGTCCTGGAGTTTGAACCCAGGACCTCACACACACTAGACAAACGCTGTGCTACTGAGCTACTCCTCTGGCCCTTTGTATTCTGAGGCAGAGTCTCACTCAGTTGCTTAGGCTAGCTTTGAACATGCGGGCGTGTACCTCCACACCCGGCAGGATCTCTTTTTAAGAAAGAACACTGATCGTTTGTTGGCTTGACCCATATCCAGCTTTTGTCAGAAGCCTTGCTAAAACTACTGGTCTTCGAGGACGGTAAAAGCATCTCCCCCTCCTTCCCTGTGGTCCCTGGTTTGATACGCAAACATTAGGCAGCAAGTTGTCTTCCCAAAGCACAGATAGACGCTCTTAGAAGACATCGCTTAACTGCATGCCCTCAGCTTTTAAGCAAGATCATTTTTAAAACTGTCTTGTTCCTTGTAAAGTTGTTATCGAAGATGCCGAAACCCGTAGGGCTGCTCGCCGCTTGCTGAGAGCATTCCTCTTCACGGGCCGAGGAGCACCAGTGTCCCCGCTGGTGGTTTCCCGTTCTTCTTTCGAGGTCATCACAAGCTTTGAAAACCGTACTGCGATTCTGTTTCGACACCCATGAAGCGCGAAGCGGAATCGCATGCTTTGTGAATGTGTCGTAAATACTTCCTACCTCATTGGCTGTTCCCCTGGATTACCGGATTCTTGAGCCTTGTACTTGCTGAAAATTTGTCTTTCTGATTTTATCTGTATTTCATTATGCACTGCCAGATCTCTTGTGGAAGTGAGGGATAACAGATTATCAAATATTTATCAAATAAATATGAAGTTTAGTGTTTTGGAAAAATGGATTCAAAGAAGATGTTTCATTTCTACTTTAACTTTTTTAAAGTTCTATGGCCAGAAAAACAAGAGAAAGATTATAACCCTGTATACCATCTCTCATGTCAGATTTTTTAAAGTTTCCTATTAGGAGTTTTCTTCTTTTTTATTCTTTGTATTTCATGGTATAAATATTGTTGAGCTCCTATCTTTGTGTAGTAAATTCTGTCTGTAATTTCAATTTTCATTGATTTAGGCATCCCCTGAAAGATCTACAAGAACTCAGCAAAAAGAATTTCAGACTTATATTTTGGACGGTGTGATGGACCACCTACTTGCAGCTGATGTGTTACTGGGTAATTCTCTTTCATTTTTACGGTGAAAAGGTTGGTCCAGAAATAAGGTCAAGAGACCCTAGGATATGTTTGTTCAATACACTGGTATCTAGTTACAATAAAAAGGCAGAACTTGATACATTTACATTGGAGCCACTGTTTATATATAAGCAAAATTAGAATTATTAAGAGAAACACAATGGTTTATTTTATGTACTATTCTGAGTTCCCAGTGCTAATATGAATCATAGAACCTCTGTGTAATTAAATCAAAATAAATTGACCAGGAAGTCTTTGGCATCTCTTCAACATGTAACTGTGCACCCTCAAAGCCAAGTTTCAAGTCATACTTTTGTACCTGTTCATTGTCAGCTGAGACCAGCCACACCGCATAAAGATAAAAATAAAGTTTTGCTTAATGTGACAAATTGAGAAGAAATAGTAATAGCATGTTCAGTGGACTCTGGGATTTCTGCTGAGGAGAAGGGACTCAGAAGCTAAGATTCTAGATAGAAGAAAGGGCTGGGGGATTATCTTGAAGTAGCATGTGTTTAGCCACATGTAAAGAAAGGACTGTAGGGGGACCTTAGAGAGGAAGACAGATCACAGGCACCTCAATTGTCCCTATTTTCTGTAAGCTCTCATCTACCTGTATACAGCATTGCTATTAAAGATACACCCCAAAATAAAGAGTTGCGTTGGATGGATTGTGTTCACTCTGTTATTCACACAGAAACCATTTCTAGCTGGTAAACTGACTTCTTCATGGAGTTGAGCCATCACTGGCAGCTGAGTTGAAGCTCTCTTTACTTGTCATAGATGGTCTTTAGGTATAGGGGACATCATGGAGTGTCTAGATCCACCACACTTTTATCTGGCTAAAACTGTTTCTTCTAGTAGTTATTGTGACTCGTGGCCATAAACATCACTTTCCTAAAATAGTGCATTAGTGCTTGTGGTCATATTTCTTCAGTGCTATAGATACACTCGTATTTCTTTAGCCTCATGTCTTTGAGAATCTGTTCCCTCGCGCTAGTAGACACCAATTTTCTTAGACTTCTTTTCCTGCTGGAATTTAGGGGAAGACGCATCTCTGCCTATTACCAGTGGAGGAAGCTACCAGGTATTGGTGAACAATGTGTTTTATTTCACACAACGTGTGGTGGACAAGCTTTGGCAAGGCATGTTCAACAAAGACTCTAAACTTCTTATAGATTTTATAATTCAACTAATTGCACAGGTAATCCATCATCACTATGAGTTGTAGAGTACATGTTTCCCTTCTGAAAAACTTTGCCTATGATTTCAACAATGTTGCAAATAATTGTAGCTGATAGGTTAATGAATGTTAACATTTAATATGAAGCTAAGTATTGAAAGTGAATAAAAGTATTCTTTTAACCCTTGCCCCTTACCGGTAGCCAGGCGCAGTGTGTCCCTGGTCAGCCCACCTCACTCTTTCAAGCTGTCAGTCTCTGTCTTCATTGCTGGTGTTCTCCTTTGCTAACAGCTGCATTTAACCTTATGTTCGTGCAGCTTGATGGGTTTTATAGTGCATCAGTGTACAAAAGCTGCAGAGCATGGCGAGTTGGCATTAAAGAGATGCTGTCATGTCATCGAGTCCTTACCTAGTCCATGTGGTCTGTGTGCCTTTGAAGATGTTCTTTGTTCCTTGTGCATGTTTGGGGATGTTGGCCTGGCTTGGCACAGGTTTTTAATCGTGCTCACCACATACTATAGAATAGGAAACACCGTGGCCAGTAATTACAGTCATTATTCTGATTTGTAGCCGTAAACATCATTGTCCTAAAACACTACGTAAGCACTTGTGCTCTATGCGCTGTGCCTGTATGCTGTGCATGGGTGCAGAAGTTCCCTCCTATCCCCCGGGGCTCTTCTCAGGGACGTATTGACAGCCAGCTCAGAGGGGAGAACTTTCAAGATACAACTAGAGCATCAAAATAAAGAGTGTGACCCCCGCAATAGCAAGAACTTAGTGATATTTAACTTAGCACCCCTAGTTATTAGCATGGCATATGGTATGTAATAGCTAATCAGAGTTCATATGTGAATGAAAACAAACATTTCCTTTTTGTCCATTTTGCTAAAAACATGTCTCTCGATGTCTTTAGTCAAAGAGAAGATCACAAGGGCTGTCGCTGGATGCGGTTTATCACTGCCTCAATAGGACCATCTTGTATCAGTTCTCACGGGCACACAAGACTGTCCCTCAGCAAGTAGCGCTCTTGGACTCACTCCGGGTCCTGACTGTCAATCGGAACTTGGTCTTGGGACCTGGGAACCACGACCAGGAATTCATCAGCTGCCTCGCTCACTGCTTGATGAATCTGCATGCTGGAAGGTAACTGTTGAGGCTCAGCTTGCCGTGTTGTGGTCCTCTTTCATATTACTCCACCAGAATTCTTTACCTTTTTTGATAATAGCATTTTACTTTCCTTTTTTTCTGCTTTACTTAATGTTTTATGCAAATAGAAAAGGACAAGTATTACATTTATTTCTAATAAAAAAATGAGTGTTTTTTTTCCTTTAATTTACTTTTCTGCATTTTAAGTTTTTCCATAGTCATCACGTGTCCCATATGATTTTAAAAAGGAGTCATGTTTTTATAGCAAACAAAGTACGTGAGGTTAGAGGCTAAGCCATGTAAAAATCCTCAGTGTAGAGTTATGTGTTAAAGGGGTGCAATTTAGTATTTTCTGTGGATTACTTTGATATATTTCTGTGGCTCATGTTGGGGCCAGTCCTAGAGTTAGGTGGGGACTGGGATAAATGTAAGATAGACCCTGTGGCTGCCTTCTTGGAGGGAAAACAGTTGCCTTTGACCAGTCGGCCTTTGGGTGCTCTGGTGGAAGCAGCAATGTGCTTTGGAGCACATGACAGGGGCCTGTAAGGTAGAGCTAGGGGGACCAGCGCTGAAAAAAGAAAGAGCTGTCTGGGAGGAGATCACCCCAAGGCACAAAGAGGTGGTATGTGTGGGAAACTGCGACTCTCACTGCAGCTAGAGCAGAGAAGAGTGGATGTGGGACTGGAGAGGCCCCAGGGTGTTCGAATGACCTAGTTAAATGAACTTCGTATAATTTCTAGGCAATAGTGTTAACAGTTATCCAAAAGCATCTTAAGCACGAAAGTGATCATTGCGATGCTGTAGATTGGTTTAATTACATTTATCGAAGTGAATTTGGGAGATATTCCTTAACAATGGCACTTCTTGGTAAATTAGTGTTCTGTTTTATGGATCTGTCAGTAACAGAACGCTGGGGAGGCTTTGGTTACATTCTCTGCAGAATGATGCCTTTTTGTTACAGTTTTTAGCTGTCATCATTTCCTCTGGATAGTTAAACTTGACTTGCATTTTTCAGCAACATGGAAGGATTTGGACTGGAAGCAGAAGCCCGCATGACCACATGGCACATTATGATCCCTTCTGACATCGAGCCAGATGGAGGCTACAGTCAGGATATTAGTGAAGGTAAAGCTGCCTCACTAAGTTTCAGGGTCATTTGGTTTGTCTCTCGTTTTTAAGAGAAATCCAAAAATTGGACTTCAGAAACTGCCAGCATTAGCAGCTACTGTCCTAGTAGGGCAACTTAGATATTCACCAGTTTGCTCAAAAAGTGTCTCCTTTACAAGATGGTAAAGAGACATCAGGAAGCTTGGTGGTGTTTATACTTCCACAAGTAAAAGTGGAGATAAAATCTGCATTTACTCTAAAGAAAACTGCCCAAATGAATGCCTGGTATCAGGCATGTTCACATTCCGGGCAGATATTGCTGGAGTCAGGTTATCGTTGTTGCTCGATTTTATTCTTTTCCTTAAAACCTAGTTTTCCCTCTAATTCATAAGCATTGCACATTGAACTCTTTTTTAACATTTTTTTTTATTTTGAAAAGAATACAACCAAACAAAACAAAACAGAGTGAAGTCAATCAAAACAAAGCAATAAACATGGAACATGACTTTGAAACAGTGAAAAAAAAAAAAACAAAAAAGAAAA
>RJWT010000096.1:0-69917 GCA_004365215.1 Cuniculus paca
GCTCAGCAGGTCTTCTGGCAGGGTGAATCCGGCTCCAGGCTGAGGCCCTGCCAGCCACCACCTTCTTCTTTGTTTAAATTCTTTTTTTTTCTCTTTGTGGGCTTCAATTCATATTTTAGATTCTTCCTTGGTCCAGGGAACCCACTTGCTTCCTTCTTGTCCTTTCCATGATGTTATATTCCAGCATCTGAACTGTTTCTCTCAGAGAGACTGTTTACTCTGCTGCTTGCTGCTCCGCCATCTTTAGCTCCTCCAATCTTTCCTGTTTTGTTCAGAAAAAGTAATTAGCCTGTATATCCTTTTTCACAACATCTTTCCATTATATTTTAATTGAAGTATAACTAGTTTTTTACTGGGTAGCAAACTCTGGGTGGAGTTCCTTTTTACATGTATTTTCTCACTGTGAGAAGCATATGGTATATGGAAAATATATATCTGTTGAATGATTGAAAGAAATGAGTAAAAGTACTATTTATGGATTTTCTCATGGCTTTTAAAAAAATATCAGATAATGAAATACTGTATGGAGACTACAACTGGTCGCAATTGGTGGTGGTATATTTTTTTTTAATTTTATTCCTTTTATTTTAAAAAGAAAGAAACAAAAAAAAGCAATAATCAAACAAATGAACAACAACAACAAAAAAAGCCAAATTACAGCAACAACAACAACAACAAAATAATAGCTATATAGGATTACAAAACAAGATGATAGGAATTTATCAGTGATTGCTATATTGTATATTGTTATCTAAAAAATAGCTACTCAGGTTACCAGACAGAGGCTTGCAAAACTGATCAAACAATATGATTTCCCTTGGAGCAGTTTCTTTCCCTTTAACTGTAGATACTGTAACTTTTGGATCTTATTTACTTTCAGTTTCTCACACCAATGAGACAATACGGTGTTTACATGTGCGAGTCTGATTTATTTCACTTCTGAACATGGTCTCTAGTTGCATCCATTTACCTATAAAATTCTCTAGTTTTGCCTTCTTTATATTTGGGTAGTACTCCATTATATAAAAATACCACATCTTTTTCTATACATTCCTCAGTTGATGGGCATTTGAGTTGTTTCCAGGACCTGACTATTACAAATTATGCAGCTATAAACATGGGTGCACAGATATCACTGTGGTATGATGTTTTCATTTCTTCTGTGAAAATACCCAGGAGGGGAATAGTTGGGTCAAATGGAACCTCTAATTCTAGTTTTTTGAGGAATCTCCACACTGATTTCCAAAGTGATTGTACCAGTCTACACTCTCAATAACAATGTAGAAGGGTTCATTTTTCCCCACAGCCACTCCAGCATTTGTTATATGTTGATTTCTTGATGTTAGCCATCCTTTCTGGAGTGAGATTGTTACAGGCAGCTGAGTTAGTTAGAAATATTATAGGCAGTCAGACAGGGCTGGGCCATCAAAGGAGTCAGTGCAGAAGACCAGATACCTTGCAACACTGGAGGAGACAGACACCTCTGCTGCAGGTCAGATTGCAAAACAAAAGGCAAAACAAATGCAACCACACCCTAAGTATAAACATCAGGAACTGATCTTCTAAATAGGTATGGGTCATCTTGAGGAAGCCAGGAGTCACTACCCCAAACTCCCACAGGAAGGGTCACTGCTCTTTAAGCTTGCCCATTTGCTACATGACTTGCTTCCTCAATTGTCCCTGATTTGGTCAATGTTACCTAAACAATTAATCTTACTGGTTGACCACAATTCTATCCCATCTCTTGCCTATCTGCCTTGTGAGCGCCCATGTTTTCCCGTCTTGGACCCATCTCACCTTATAGTTTTGCTCTATAAAAGTTCCTGGAAAAGAGTCTTTGATAACCCACTCAGAACCCCTTCTGTCTCTCTCCCAGTCAGAAGCTTTGTTTTTCTTAATAAGTATATTCTACTCTTAAGCTCCGTTGTTCCTAAAATTCATTCTTCGATTTTAGAGAACACAAATTCATACCAGACATCTAGCAGGTTTGGAGTTTCATTCCCTTATATCAAGATATCTCAAAGTTGTTTTAATTTGTATTTCTCAAAGGGCCAATGATGTTGAACAGTTTTTCATATATTTATTTGCTATTTGAATTTCTTCATCTGAGAATAGTGTATTCATCTCAGATACCTATTTTTGGTTTGGGTCTTTGAATTTAGGAGGTCTGATTTTTTTTCAATTCTTTTTATGTTCTAGATAGAAATCATTTGTCAGAGTAACAGTTGACAAAAATCTTTTCCCAATTCATGGGTTTTCTTTTCACTAATTTCTTTGGATGTGCAAAAAATTTTTAATAAAATGAAATCCCAGTTGCTGATTCTTTGAAGTACTTCCCAAGCAGTTCAGTTTTTGTCCATCAACTCTCTGCCTCCCTATGTCCTTGAGATTTCTACCTACTTGTCTTGCAGTAAGTTTAGTGTTTCTCTCTTAATATTTAGATCTTTGACCCATTTTGACTTTAGTGCATGGTGATAGGCATGGGTCTAATTTAGGTCCTTGGCATGTGGAAAGTCAATTTTTCCAGCACCATTTATTAAAGAGGCCTTCTTCCAGTGAATATGTTTGGCCCCTTTGTCAAAGATAAGGTGGCTGAGTTTGTTTGTAGTTGTGTCTGCATCTTCTATTCTATTCTACTGATCTGTTTATTATTTACTGGTCTGTTTATTTTCCAGTACCATGCTGGTTTTATTATAGCAGTTCTGTAGTATAATTTTAGGTCAGTGATTGTGATTCCTCCTGCTTTGCCTTTGTTGCCCAGAATTGCCTTTACTATTCTAGGTCTCTTCTGGATCATGATGAATTTTAGAAATATTTTCTCTAGATCTGTGAGGTATGCTAATGGTATTTTGATCGAGATTGCATTAAATCTGTATAGCAGTTTAGGGAGTATGGCCATTTTCATGATGTTGGTTCATCCCATCATTGAGCAAGGGATATCTTTCCATTTTTTGATATCCTCTTCAATTTCTTTTTTCAGAGTGTTATAATTTTCAATGTCTAAATCTTTTACATCCTTTGTTAGACAGATTACCAAGTATTTCATTTTTTTGGATGTTATTTTGAAGGGTGTGGCTTCTCTAATTTTTCTCTCAATGAGTTAGTTTTTTGTGTACAGGAAAGCTATTGACTTTTGAGTGTGGATTCTGTACCCAGATATGCTTCTGAATTTTCTTATTAAGTCTAAAAGTCTGTTAATGGAGATTTTGGGATATTGTGTCACCTGCAAATAATGATAATTTAACTTCTTTCTTTCCTATGCTTATTTCTGTTATTTCTCTCTTGGGTGGTTGCTCTGGCTAATGTTTCCAAAACTCTATTAAACGGAAGTGGTAATGGTGGACATCCTTATCTTCTCCAGATTTTAGAGTGAAAGCTTTCAGTTTTTATTCATTTCATCTGATATTGGCTGTTGGTTTGTCATAAATGGCTTTTATCAGATTGAGGTAAAGACCAACTATTCTGATTTTCTCTAGGTTTTTTTTTTTTTACAATGAATGAATGTCGGATTTTATTAGAAGCTTTTTCTGGAGCCAGGGCTTTAACTCAGTGGCATAAGCACCTGCCTGGCAAGTGCGTGGTCATGACTTCAATCCTGGCACCAAAAAAAAAAAAAAGCTTTTTCTGCATCTATTGAGATGATCATGTGATTTTTGTCTTTGGTTCTGTTAATGCAGTGTATTATGTTTATTGATTTGTGTATGTTTGTACTGTCCCTGCATTCCTGGAATGAATCCCATGTGGTCATGGTGTACAACCTTGTATATGATTTGCTGCATTCTGTTTACTAGTATTTAATTGAAGATTTTTTGCATCTATGTTCATTAGGGAGATTGAGCTGTAGCTCCCTTTTTGAGTTGGGTCTTTCTCTGGTTTTGGTATTAGGGTAGTTTTTGCCTCCAGGAATGAGTTAGGGAGAGTTGCTTCTTTTTCAATTTCATTAAAGAGTTTGAGGAGCATTGGTGAAAAATCTTCTCTAAATTTCTTGTACAATTCAGCTGTGAATCCACCAGGTCCTGGCCTTTTCTTTGTTGGTAAGTTTTTAATTACATTTTCAATTTCATTAACTGACATTGGGTTATTCAGGATTTTTATATCTTCTTGATCCAGTTTTGGTAATTCATATGTTTCCAGGAATTTGTCCATTTCTTCTGTGTTTTCCATCCTTTGATATAGATTTACCAAATAGGTATTGATGGTCTTCTGATTTCCACAGGATCTTTAATGGTTTAACACTTTTCATTCCTTATTGAATGATTTGGAGTGTTTTCTTTCCTCTGTTTGATAAGGTTGGTTAGGGGTTTATCGATTTTATTTATTCTTTTGAAGAACCACCTTTTTGACTATTAGACCTTTGTATTGTTTTCTTAGTCTCTATTGCATTACTTTCTGTCCTAGTCTTTATAATGTTCTCCCTTCTTTGTGCTTTAGCCTTGATTTGCTCTTCTTTTTCTAGAAGTTTGAGGTGCAGGATCAGGTTGGTTATTTGTGTTCGTTTTGCTTTCTGATATGTAAATCTCTGCTATAAATTTCCCTCTCAAAATTGATTTCATTGTGTCCCATGGGTTTCTGCAAGTTGTATTTGCATTTTCATTCTATTACAGATATTGTGTAATTTCTTCTGTGACCCATTGGTTGTTTAGGAGACTGTTATTTAATTTCCAAGTTTTTATGGAGGTTGTATAGTTTCTTTTGTCATTAATTTCCAATTTTATTGCACTATGGTCAGATAATGTGCATGGGATAATTTGAATTTGTTTGCATTTACTTAAGTATGTTCTGTGGGTTAGTATATGGTCTATTTAGAGAATGACCCATTTTCAGCTGAGAAGAATGCATATTCTGATGTTGTTGGGTGGGACACTATACATCTAATAAGTCCATTTGTTCACAAATTTGATTGAGTTCTGTTATGTCTTTCTAAATTTTTTGTCTAGCTGATCTGTCTCTTTTTGACAATTATAATTGTGTTATTGCTTGTTTGATTTGTCTTGTCTAATAATATTTGTTTGATGTAGTTGGGTGCTCCCGTATTTGATGCATACATAGTTGTGATTGTTATCTCTTCCTATTGAAGTTTCCCCCTGACAAGCATGTAGTGATCTTTCTTATCTCTTTGGATTTTCCTGGTTTGTAGCTCTCATTGTCTGCAAATAGAATAGCTACCCCTCTTTTTCTGAGTTCCTCTCACATGGCATATTGTTTTCCATTCTTTGGCTTTCAGTTTATGAGTTTCCTTTTGAGTTAAATGTGTTTCTTGTAAATGCATATAGTTGGATTTTGCTTCTTAATCTATTCTGCCAGTCTGTTTCTTTTGATTGGTGAATTAGAGCCATTTATGTTAATGGATATAACTGATATGTATTGGCTTATCTTTGTCATGTTATTTTCCTGTTGTTGGTTCTCTATTTTTTCTAAGTGGTTGCCATGCTTGGTGGTTTCTTTCTGTTATTGTTCATGGAACTGTGGTCATTTTATTTCTTTCTAGTGTATCTTTCAGTACTCTTTGTAGTGTTGGTTTGGTAATCATGAATTTCTTCCACTGTTCTTGGTCATGGAAGTATCTTATTTCTTCTTCGATTTTGAATGGCAGTTTTGCAGGGTACATCAATTTGGGTTGGAAGTTGTTTTCTTTCAGGACTTGAAATATTTCACTCAAAGCTCTTCTTGACTTGATGGTTTGTGTTGAGAAGTCTGCCATGATTTTGATGGACTTTCCTTCATAGGTGATCAGTTTCTTTTTTTCTGACAGCTTTTAGTAATCTGTCCTTGTGCCAAATTTCGGGGATCTTAATTATTATATGTCTAGGTGTAGATTTATTTTGGTTATGGTTAATTGGAGTTCTATGTGCCTCACTTATCCAAGTGTCTTTTACTATATTTGGAAAATGTTCTGCTATTACTTCTATAGTCTTTTTATGTTATTTGTGTTGACTCCTGCTTTTTTGTTGACACCTATCATGTTTGTATTGTTTTTCTTTGCATAATCTCACAGCTCTTGAATTGTTCTTTTTTGGTTCCTTGATATTTTTAAGAGATCTTTCCTTTTAGGGTCATTAGCGTTCATCCTGTCTTCAAGGTCTGCGAGTCTTTCTTCAGGTTCATTCGAGTGGTTTTGCCAGCTTTCAATGGAACTTTTAATCTCCTGAATATCTCTTTGAACATATTTCATGAATTTTAATTCTTTCCTATATTTTTCATTCAAAATTTCCATCATTTTCTTATGTTCCTTTTTTTAAATCTACAGCTTCTTTAGATATGCTCAACATTTCTTTCATAATGTTTCTCATTTATTTTGGTTATGGCTAATGGAGAGATTATTTTTGATCTGATTTACTCTATAGCTTCATTGAGTTGTTTCTTTATTTCAAATGTTGATATCATTTTAGAAATTTCAGTTGTGTGATTTTCAATTTCTTCCATGTCTCCTGAGCTTGTATCCAATGGCATGGAGGTCTTAGACTGCATTTTGCTCCTTCATTTGGTCATTTTCCTAGTTTCCTCCAGAGAAGCTGAGTAAGTTGAAGGTGCTTACCACACTGAATAACTGTCCCACAGTGTAAAGAGGTGGGCCAGGTATCTGGGTTCCTCTGAAACAAGGTTTCTAGAGTGATGGAAAAATGATAGATGGGTCTCCTTCTTTCCCTTGGCTCACTGGGGCTACCTTGGGTGGTGGATGGTCTCTGGGCAGAGCTCTTCAAGACCTGTGATTTTTTGTGTTGCTCCACAGATGGTGCCTTGGCACTGTACTCAGTTCTGCAAGGTCTGGCTCCTCCAAGACCTATGAGGTTGGCTGGGGTGCTACTGTGATGAATGGCACTAGAGCATTGTGCTGGGTGGAGTGGAGCTCAGATCCTCCAGGACCCATGTGTCTAGCCAAGGCATAACCCCAAAGTATGGCACTGGGTTCTTGTGCAGGACTGGCCAGAACTTAGATCCTCCAGGAGCCACACAGTTGGTCAGGGCTCTCCCCAGATGAACTGTGTTGGGACACTGAGATAGGTGGAGCTTGGATACTTTGGGGCTCATGCAGCTAGCTGGGTCATACCCCCCAAAGGATGGTGGCAGGGCCTTATGCTGGGCTGGGTGGAGCTCAAAACCTCTAAGACCTGTGCAGCTGGCTGGGATGCACCTTTGAAGTATGGTGCTGGGGACTTGTACTTTGCTGGGTGAAGCTCAAAACCTCCAGGACTCAGTTGGCTAACTGAGGGTTTCCCCCAGTGGCCAACTTCTGGGCTCTGGGCTGGGATTGGTGGAGCTTGGTACTTCTGGGACCCACACAGCTGTCTGGGCATTCCCCAAAGGATGATTCCAGGATGTTGGGCTAGGCAGAGCTCAGAACCTCCAGAATCTATGTAAGTGGCCTGAGGGTAGTATAAAAATTACTACAGATAAAATTTTACTTGGCAAATGCTCATAATTTATGTTTCCTTATTATTTTTGAAAGTATGGTAGTCAACTTGAGTTGAATAATGACCAAAATGGAAGTATTCCTCTGGATTTTGAAAGGGTTTAGGTTCTGTAATTCAGACTTGTACTTCAAAATACTATTTTAAGAGATCAGCTCTTTGCATTAAATAAGTTTCAACCAATAATTTTGTATCACACACACATATATGCATACACTAAAATAACATAGTTAGAATATAAATATGAATGAAATATTTTTATAAGACAAACAGCAGATAGTGAAATTTGAGATTAGAGACATTAGCATGTGTAAATGTTGGATTTTATCTTAGCACCAATAAATAAATAAGCATTTCATTTCCACTGAATTTGCTGTAAAAAATTCCTTTACATCATCTCATATGATGTCACAGAAAATAAAGCAAGCATCAACTTTGACTTCTGGAATTTCACAACACAGAGCAGAGAATAGACTGTTATGATGGCATTACATATGGCAAAGACCAAATCAAAAAATATTTTCATTTGGTTCAAGAATGTGGAGCTATACATACATTTATTGTATTTTTATATTTACACAGAGTACTTTTATTGTATTTTGATCAAACTTTTACTGACAAGTGGTTTTCAGGTTTGTATCTAAAATTTCCCCAAAGTCCCTGGCATTTATAAGTGGGACTTTCAAGAGAGGCTGTACCCAAAAGTGGATTAAGCCACTGGTGGGATCATGGCTGACAATGCTTTTAGGAGGTGGGACCTCGACACAGGGATGCAGCCACTGTGGGTGTGAATTTGGAAGATGTATCTCTCAATCTGGCTCTTGTGCTGTTTCTGCTTCCTGGATGCCATGAGTTGAGCAACTTTACTCTGCTATACCAATTAATTTTGGATTATCAATGATTTTGTACCAGTGATGGTAAAGCTAATACAAGCAGTAAAGAAATAGACTTTACTTTTAGTTCTTCAGTATGTCTTTTATTTATCTCTGTACTACAAAATTTAGTAATTTATAAACTGCCAGATGTTCCTCAAAGCAAGAAAGCAACCACAGACTAGATATTAATTGAAATAAGAAGAGAATTGTGAAAATGAATTCCAATATATAATTTCTTTCAAGAGTGAAATATAGAAATATTAACATGGGAAATGAAAACTTTGAAAAGTTTTCTTTTTCTTTTTTTTTGCGGCACCAGGGATTGAACTCATGACCTTGCACTTGCCAGGTAGATGATTAGGCCACTGAGCTAGTTCCCCAGCCCTTGTCTTTCTGAGACAGGGTCTCACTATGCTGTTCAGGTTGGCCTTGAGCTCACTTTGTAGTCCAGGCTGGTCTCAAACTCAAAACAATCCTCTTGTCTCAACCTCCTGAGTGCTGGGATTACAGGCGTGAGTCACAATGCCCGGTGGAAAGTTTTCTTTACATTCTATAGTATGATTTCAAAATGTGATATTTTTGGCAAATTATGTTTTGCATATAGCTATTTTGTCAAAAATTGAGAAAAGATATTTTATTCATTTTAAGAAAAAGTTTCTATCATTTTCCAATGTCTGCTGATGCAGATGATCTTTCAACTTTTTCTTCCTTTCTTCTTTCCTCCCTCACTTAATTATTTCCTTCTTTTCTTTCTTGTTTCTATAATTTTGCAAAAGTCATAAAATTGAATGTTTATATCATGTACAATGTAATATTTAAATTAGAAGTATATATTCATTATGGAATAAACAAATCTAGCTAAATAACCCATCCATATTCGTCTGTCCATATTAACTTCTCTTGATATTAGTGTTTTATGTAAGTATATGTTACATATACACTTAGCAATTTTTAAATAATATGATATATTGTTAACTATGATCACTGTTCTGTGTATCTCTTGAACTTATTTCTTCTATCCAAGTGTGATTTTTTTCCTCTTTGTCCAAAATCTTCCATGTCACTCTGCCCTTGGTAATTACCATTCTTCTATCTCCTTATAAGACTGAAATAACAGAATAGAGAGCCCAGGGTTAAAATCTCAGATTTAAAGCTAACTGATTTTTAACAAATGCTTCAGAAAAAACACACATGGAGGCAGAGACAGTCTTTTCAAAAAATAGTATTTGGAAATTATATATCTACATGGAAAAGAATGAAATTAGGACTTTTATCTCACAACATATACAAAATACAAAAATCTAAAACAAAGACAAAACACATCAATATTGAGTAAAGCCTTAAAGATCAAGAGCTATGAAACTACTAGAAGCTTTTGAATTTCTGAACTTCATTTCATTGATAAGGCATTTTGTGTAATGAAAATCTTAATTATTATCTAACAACAATGAGGGTGATTGAAGGACATAATTAAGGATAGCTCTATGAAAGCAACACTTAAGAATTCAGCAACAATACTAACTTATTCAAATGAATTTTTCATTTCAACAAATTGAAATCTCTCCTTGTTCCACATTTTGATTGATGTGTATGAAAAGAAAGTAAAAGATTTATCTCCTCTAACAACAATATATCATAACTTTAGCTTCTTTGGTTAATTTTGTTCATCTTCACAATATCTACATTGATACAGTAAGTCAACTGCAAGTGTTAGTTATTTTCAATGTATGAAGTTATGCTCTTCATTTTATATGAATAAAATGTACATTTTAAGTAAGCTAAAAATCTAAGGATATCTGATAAGCAGTCAATTTATAAAACAAAACCAGTGCTGTGTATCTATATCTCACTGCACAAAGAAAAGTTAGTTCTGCAACATATTCAAACCAACAGCTTGGGTGAGTAAGTATCTTTGCATAGATTTTTAAAAATTTTAAAAAGTCTGTTTTAAAGCAACTTCAGGTTTACAAAAACATTATTGTTAAAAGTCCTCTCATGCCCCCATCACCCCTCCACACATACAATTTCTCTGTTATTAACATCCTGCAGCAGTATAAAACATTTGTTAGAACTGAATACCATACAGGATCACCTCACAGTTCTGAACATCCTGTTTCACCTGTCCTTCTGTTCTGCTGACCTCTGGTCATGAAGTCACTGATATGTTTCACTGTCACTTTAGTTTTTCCTTTTGATGAATGTCATACCATTGGATTATATTTGTACCATTTTAAAACTGACTCCTTTTTTTTTTTAAAGAAAGTAAAACCCAACAAAACAAAACAGAATAAATCCAGTCAAAACACAGTGAAATTGGTACAGAATATCAAAGCAGGGTAATGGGAAAACAACAATGGCTACTATAGTGTATCTTGTTATCTTCACAGTAGTTTTCCATTCCATCAGTTATAGCAAAATCAGACCAAAACAAAACAGAATAAAACCAATCAAAATTGAATATTGAGTAAAGAAAAAAATTAATAAGAATAAAACAAAACAGTGAGCACATTATTAGACTTTAAAAACAAGACAGAAAAAAAAACTCCATGTTTACCATATTGCATACCGTTATCCTTCCTATACATGCTCAGACTGTCAACCCCATGCCTGTAAATTCAACCTAACAATACAATCCTTCAGGTGCTTTTTGTACGTCAATTGCTATTAGCTCAGGTTGACCTCCAAACCAGCTGGTGGCTTATGGGGTGAGAGGATTTGGTGATTTTCAGTCTGCATGCTGGTAGGCTTACAGGAGACACTGACTTCTTTCTCTTCCTGGGTCCCACACGGTCTGCACAGCTTATCAGAAAGTCTGCCTAGTCGGATCCTTGATCAGCTCTTCCCAATACCAGCATGGCTGACTCTCGGGAGTTTCTGGCTTTCCCTTGTCTTCCTGGGTCCTGCATCATCTCTAAAACTGACTTCTTTTACTTAGCAATATGCATTTAAATTTTTTAAAATTTTATTTTAAGTAGGATAAAACCAAGGAATATAAAACAGAATAAAGTCAATCAAAACAAACCAGCATAAGTGATAGAGGACTTCAAAACACTATGAAATCAACAATAGTTACCATAATGCCTTCTGTTCTCTTCTAAATAGCTGCAGATACCTTTGGACATAGTAAAATTTAAATAGAACAGAATAGAATAGAAACAAAAGAAAACTATAAATGCAATAAAGGACTTCAAAACAAGACCATAATAAATCCAAAATGGCTACATAATATATAATAATATGTATTGAAAGCATAATATATTTTATAATGTTTTGAATAGTTTTAGTTTATATACTGCAAGGCTTTCAAACATATTTGAAGATTATTACTATTATTTAGCTATATTGATGACTGAGTCAAAAATACAGAGACTTTTTTTAATTTTAATTTTAAAAAAGGATAAAACTAAGAAAAATGAAAGAGTAAAACCAGTCAAAAACAAACCAGTGTAAGTGATACAACTTCAAAACATTATGAAATCATCAAATCAACAATAGTTGCCATAATGCCTGTCTTGAAAATAGTTGCAGATACCTTTGGACATAGTAAAAAACAGAACAGAATGGAATGTAAACAATAAAAACAAAACTATGAATGCAATAAAGGACATCAAAACAAGACAATAGTAAATCCAAAATGGCTACATAATATATCTTGCTGTCTTTGAAATAGCTGTTCATGCCATTGGATATAACATAATCAAACAAAACAAAAGAGAATAAAACCCAACCCAGCAAAACAATGAAAACGATATAAGACTTCATAACAAGACTATAGGGAATCAACAAATGGCTACCACCATCAAAAGGAGATCACTCCTAGATGCCACACTGTGTACTGCTATCCTCTGAACAGATGAGCCGACCACTGGCCCTAGACCTGCAAGGTCAGTGAAACACCAAAACACCACAAGCATTAAATTGCATTTCACCTCTATAGCTATCATCACAGCCTGTTTCTCCAGATCAGCCTGTCGCTTATGACGGGGAGTGGGGGATTGGTACTTCTTGTTTGCCAGCCCACGCAAATGGCACTGACTCACCCAGAACTGCTTTAGTCTGGCTGTCCCTGGCAACAGCAGCCCCCATACGGTGCTGGTTGGGGGGGTCACTTCTTGGTGAGGCCTTGCTCTCTCCCCCTGCAGTCCACAAATGGTGCTGACTCATGGGGAAAGGCTTGGGTCTAACACAGCAATATACATTTAATGTCCTTTTAGGTCTTTGTGGCTAGATTGATAATTACTAAATAGGAACTATTGTATGCCTGTAACAGTTTTTTTGGACATTCATCTACTGAAGGATATCATAGTTTCTTCAAATATTTTGTTATCGCTGATTTATTTTTGACTATAAGTTTTCAAGATATTTAGGTAAATATGAAAGAATGAAGTGGCTGAATCTCATAATAATGCTATAATTTGATTAAGTTTATCTTTGTAAGAAATTTTAATCTGTCTTCTAAAAGAACTATATTATTTTCCAATCTCATCACCATTAAAAAATAGCTGCTGTTGTTTTATATCCTCATATGTATTTGACATAATATGTATTTTGTATTTGAAGTGCTCTAATTAAAGTTTATATTGGTATCTCATTGTTTCAATTTGCAGTCGCATGATGTCATATAATGCTAAATACAGTTCTTCAGTGACATATGATGCATCTGCATATTTTATATGTATGGTATCTTTTCAGATACTGTCTTCAGTTTCAGTTGAATTGTTTATTTTTCAAATGCTATGTGTTTAAATTCCTTTCCATATTTTGCATCGGTCCTTTACCAAATACACATTTTACAACTATAATCTCCCAATCTTTTCATTCTTTTAATTAAATACTTTTTTTAATTTGACTGTAGAAAGTAGGTTCTCATTAATGTTTTAAAGAAAGATGCTCATTTCCATTATCAGTAATGTTTTGCAGCTGAAAGATAGCTGTCTTGGAGATAATTTGCTCTAGGAAGAACAAGCAATTCTAATTTTATCACTTATGCAATATAAAATAAAATGTTATACTTATTTATTTGCATCATGTAAAGTCAGAAAGTTATTGTGCCTCATTTTTTAAAATGCACACACACATATATGTGTGTATACATAAATATATATAAACTTTTTTTTTACATTAGAAAGAATATTTATACCTCCTCTAAAACTCAGTCCTTGAATCACAGTTTAAGAATATTTTTCTAATGGTGATATATTCATACAATAACAAACATCAGAAATGTAAAAACAAAATTCCTATCATATATGTGTAGGCTTATTAAATAGGAAAAAGCAACTAGATAGTTGTCTGGAGTCTTGTTTTGACATTGTGTAGACAAATTCTTGTTTTTCATTGAAATGTTTTTAATTGATTGAAAGTTTTTGAGGAGGTCAACCCCTTTTGTTCATTTTCTGCTTATGGACTTCATTTCGAGTGACTGCCTGTTGGTTTACCACGTTGACATCTGATTCAATTGCAAAGGGTTAATCAGTACAGAGTACTTTTTGTAAAACTACTCTAAAACAGCTACACAAAAGGAAGATTTTTATCTGTAAACCATTTGTCATATATTTCAAGTGAAATATGTATTTTAAAACAAAACTTTTAAAAGTTCTTGTTCATAGTTCAGTATTAAAGAATAAAAGGTATTCTTTAGCTAAAAGTGATATAAAATTAATATTTATATGCATTGTCTTAAATTTGTAAACTACCATCTAGCTACTGAGATAGGACTTTCCTTTTTTGTCATTTTGCTTTTTCAAAAAAGTTGGGAGGAGAATTTTTATGAATATAAAAGTGGTTAAGTATTTTAATGAATTTCAGGCATAATGAATGATTTTATAGATTTATTACCGACATTTCTCATCAGGCCTCCATGCCTCATTTCTTGCTCAGATGATCTCTCACCACTTCTGATGTTTCACCACATTATTTTGGAGCAAATTCTGGATATCATATCATTCTCTCAGAATATTTCAGAATATGTATTAGAAGTAATATTACTTATAATTCTTTTAAAATATATATGAGATGCTTTTTCACCCCCTGCAGTATTATGAATTGAACTCAAGACCTTTTACTAAGCTATGTTCCCAGTCCTTTTTTCAGTGTAGTCTTGTTTTTTTTTTTTTCCTTCTTTTCTTTGTTTTTAATCCTCAGTCAGAATCTTGCTGGATTTTCCAGACTGGCCTCAGAGTTACTGTTCTGCCTTAGTCTCCCGTAATGCTGGGATTATAGATTGGTTCCACTATATCTGACTACAAGCAATACTTTCTAATCCTTATTGTTATTAAACAGTAGTCATTGTTGATATTTCTTTGAATGTTATGTATTATTTTTTCAGTAACTTATTCTTTTCATTTCAAAAGATCATGAATGTATAGTTTGCTTCTTCCTGAAGCAAATTTCCCTATTTTATCTGAATTTGGGTTTTTTATTGTATGTATTGCCCTTATTTTCTCAGTTTGGATTCTACTTTCAGCAGTTTCTCCTTAGCTGTAGGTTTTACCTTAGAGTGTACTTAGTTTGTTTATTAGACTTTGAACTTTCTCAATTCCCAAGAGATCTTTTTGTGGCCTCAGTCACTTCCTCCGAATTTTTAGCTTGTGCTGCTCCTTTTTTTCAGTTGATGCTCTTAGATAGTTTCAGGTTATAATGATAACATGTGGGGTCCCTGAGTGCAAAGATTGTGACAAATTTCTTTTCCAATCCTGATTTTCTCCTGCCTACACTTTCATTCCATGAGATTCTCCAGGTCATGGTGGTTAACTTGCACCATTTCATATATATGGAGATTGATTTTCATGAAATGTACTAGATTCTTAAGGTCTCCTTAGCAAACTGCTAAAATTTTGAGGTACATAAATGCAAAAATTAATATCTCAGTCTGTAGTCCAGAAGTCTACAGTCAGTGTCACTGGGCAAAGTCACAGTGTCACCAAGGGAGATTCTTTGTGGAAGCTGTAGGGAGGAATCCCATTCCTTGCTTTTCCAGATCTTTTTGACTTTCAAGAAAATGACTACTTTTTTTATTAACTTACAACTTTTTCCCATACCTCTCCAATCTCTTGACTTTTTGACAGATTTTCTATTTTTGTTTTAAATCACCCCCCATGAAACCTTTATAAAATTTGTTATGATTGCATATTGAAACAGACGAGATAATCCAGAATAATGTCATTATAACTAGGGTCAAAATTTGATCATATTTGCAAAGTGCCTTTATTGTATGAAGTAACACTCATTCACCATTTGGCAGAATAAGGATATGAATATTATCTGGTATTAGGATATCAATGTTACTTGTCCTAACACATAGCATTTCACTATTTGTCTCACCTGTGGATTTTTGTTTTGTAGTTCAGTTGTACTTTGTCATTTTCAGAAAAAATTCAGTGAGATTCAAATATGGTTGTACTCATACCTTCTTCCCAAATTCTGTGTTTTTTTTTAAATTTTATTTTTCTAAAAATGTAATGTCTTATAATCCTGGGCAAGATGATACTTGTCTTATTGTTTTTAAAAAATGAAATATTTATCTAATTTGTTTCAGTGATTGCAGTTCACAATAAAATGCCTCCTTCTTTTTAATAAATATATCTCATTACCTCCTATTTTGAGAAGAAAATTTTAATCAGCAAGTTTTAAATTTATTTATAACTATTAATATAAATCTGTTAGAATTCACTGACAAATAATAATAATGATAAATTTTCAGTTTTTATATTCTCAATATCAAAAACATTCTGCTATCAGATTAGTATTATTGCCATAAGCTAGCCTAATACATCTTTGAATTTTTAAAAACTGTCATTTTTCTGGACATCTATAGATGATAATCTTTGATCTCAAGTGCTAATAGTTAATTTCTGTATTACTGCTCATTTTTGTTCAGATTAATATTTCTCCTATTACAATCTAATCACAAAATTATAGAAAGTAAAACATTTTTGAACATTGAACTGTTTGTTCTAGACTAAACACTAAGTGTATTTTTTCTAGTACTTGATGCAGATCAAAAGGAATTATTCTTGTGTCATCTTCTAGAATTGTTTAAACTTGTGTACTTAGGTCTATGATCAATTTGCCTCCAATTTTTGTATATGTTCTGAAGTAGCAGTTCTAGCTTATTCTTTTGAATATGAAGATACAGGTTTTCTAGCACTATTTTTGAAGACTATTGTGCTCTCATCAAATGGTGTTGGTATTCTTATCAAAAATCAAAAAATAATCATGATGATCAATTCTGTATTCTCAATTCTTCTTTATTGATTTATATTCCTTGCCTTCTGCCAGTACAACACTGATTTAAGCAGTGTATTTTTCTATTAAGTTTGAAATCATGAAATGTGTCTTCTCTGATTTCATTCTTTCATGACTGTTTTTGAGTTCTTTGCACTTCCAATTTTAATGTCATCTTGTCAATTTCTACAATATTCGGCTGGGATTTTGAAAGGGATTATTATGTACTTGTTGAAAACTTTGAAGAGCACAGTCATTTTGAAAATACAGTATTAATTCTTCTTATCTGTGTAGATGCTGTGCCTTCCCATTTAATTAGATTCTTTTTTGTATTCTTCAATAATGTTTTATAGTATTCAATGAAATCTATCTAGTCTTATAAAATGTATTAGTAAACATTTTATTCTTTTTGAATAGATATGCCTTATTTGTTTTATTTTTGGATTATTCCTAGCTTGTATATAGAAATACTCCAGATTCATATTTGTTAATTTTTTTTTTTTTGTACTGGAGTTCAAACTCACGACCTTGTGCTTGCCAGGCAGGTGCTTATGCCACTGAGCTAAATCCCCAGCCCCTGATATTTATTAATGTTACATCTTGCAAACTTTCTAAACTCATTCAATATTTCCAAGGGTTATGTATCTGCATAAAGTACTAATGAGTTTTTGTATCTAAAATTGAACTAAATGTGATCGAGCACACCTGTAAATTCAGTACTTGGGAGGTTGAGGGAGGATAAATGCCACAAATTCCAAGTTAGACTGGGTTACATAGTGAGTTCAAAGGTGGCCTGAACCACACAGTAAAGCCCTGCCTCAGAAAACAAAACAAAACGTTATGTTATTCACAATTAGAAAAAGCATTATTTCTCCATTTTCCAAAATGCATATGTTTATGTATTTTATTTTCTTGTCTTATTACTTTGGCTAACTCCTCCAATGCCAATGGAAAAGAAAATGTAAAAATGGACATTTCAGTTGTAAATGGGAAAAATTCAGTCTTTCACCATCAAATATGCTTTCAGTTGCTTAGAAGCCCCCAGATTTTTAAATATTAATCTCTTATTTTTGTGACATTAAAAGATTTGAAAAATTTTCAAAAGATGTTGGGAAGCAATTTAGGCAGTTAGAGCAGAATCTAATATTCATATGGTAAAAAAGTTTACCAATGTGTTACTAGTTTGCATTGCTTCAGTTATAGTACTATCTTGCTCATTAGCAATTGTTTATAATTCTAGAGACTTCCTATTTATGCACTTCTCTTTTAGTGGTAATTCTAGATATTATTAATTTTACAATCATTTGAATATTTTTTTAAAAAAGTAAACTCAATTTTATGATTCTCATAATTCAACTACATCTAAATCCAACTGGAGGTGTTAAAATAATACCAATTTATGTTAAATTAATATAAAATTGAAAATATTAATAAGCTGTACAAATATCAAGCACTTTGATTTGAATGATGATTTAAAGATATTATAATTACTGACAATTTTATATAGATAATTTTAGGGAAAAAGACTTAAGATTTATTTTTAAAGCCTACAAACTCTTTTTGCATATTTTTACTGTAAAACTGTGCCTTTAAAATTTGCAGATGCATTTTCTTTGACTTCTTAACAACTGCAGATGTCTTGGCAGTAAATCATGTTTAAGAAGCTCTACATTCTCTTCCCAGCCCATAAATGATTTACTCTTAAAAGAATGACATTTAACTGTGCACCTTTCAAGGGTCCCCAGTGTAAAATGAAACATAGTGTTCTTTGTTGATCTTACTGGGTGCCCCTGTGGAGATTAGTGAAAATTATTATCTTTCTTGACTTAAAGAGCTATTTCTTATGTTAATGGTAAAGTGAAAGTAACATACTTCATATGGGCAATAAAAAATGTTGACCTTTTTTATCCTCAAGGAATTATAGTAAGCCATAAACTCTGTAAAAAGGATGAGATCACTATTTTGTTTGAGTGAGACCATTTCAAGATGAGAGATATGAAAACGTAAAAACTTGAATATGTCAAGATTTTTTGAAAAGGTAACATTAAAATACAGACTTTTAAAAAGCATGTATTAAGAAGCCAATTTAAGTTTAATCAAGTAACTTTCCATACTTATCTTTGTGAAAAGAAATAGAAAAATCATGAAAATAAAGAATTGTATATCTTTATATTAAAAGGCACAAACTTATAATGATTTAAATATTAATTAAACAGTGATTTTATGCATCACAGGTGACTAAATTTTAAACTTGAAGTCAATTCAGCATACATGAGTTCTAATTGAATTTTAATTTGTCAAATGTTAACATAGTGCAATAAGTTAATGGCACACTGAAAACATTCCAGCTTTATTTGGGTAACACTGTTAAATCAAAATTGTGTATTCTTATGGTTAATACATTGTGTCAACTTGAGAAGTTTAGTAGTTTAACTGAGAGACTCAGCAGGGAGTCAAGGTTCTTTGTAAATATCCTCATCCTGTGCTATGGAGAGCAAGGACATTTTGTGTTACACCCACCCTGAAGGTGGGGGGGTGGCCTGTGTACAGTTTAAGGGAGGAAAAGAGGCTTGCATTTTGCTCTTTTGCTCTAGCTGCTGCCTTGAAGTGTTGCCCCAGTGCCATGCCACTCTGCTTTGGAGCCAGTTGATTATGGACTGAAACCACCAAGAACTGTAAGCTAAATAAACCTTTTCTTCCCTAATTTTGGGTGTCAGGCATTCGTCTCAGCAAGGAGAAAAAAGTAACCAAGACATGTATGGTCATGGAATAAAAGTTGATGTTTTGATATGTTTATATGCATTTTCAAATGACTATTGCAATATAGTTAATTAACATCTCTAATATCACATGCATACTTTATATGTATAGAATATTTAAGATCTACTATTTTAGCAGATTTCATGTATGCAGTGTAGTACTAACTTTAGTTAACATACACTGAATTAACAAGTTCATCTTGCACATGAATGTTTATACTCTTTGATCAACATCTTTCTATTTCACTTATCCCCCAACTACCCCTGACAACTACCATTCTACCTTCTGTCTTTATGAGTATGACTGTTAGAATCCACAGATGAGATTTTATGATTTTTTTTACGTGTGTCTTGTTTCACTTAGTATAATACTGTCCAGGTTCATCCATACTGCTGAAACAACTCTTTGCCTCCCTTCATAAATAATAATAAATAAGACTTCATTGTCTCTTAATGGCATTAGTGTGTTTTGTGTTTGTGTGAACACAGGATTCTATAAACTTCCCATCAGCATCATCATGCTCATCATCATCATCACCTCTAATGCTTATGACTTCTTATCTTCTAGGCACAGTAACACATGCATTTTTCCAGTATCATCTGATGTAATACAGACCAGAGTTTATGAGGAATAGCTATGTGACTGTAATTTTAAAAGGGACAGAAAGTTAAATAACTTTTGTTATACACCCTGATGGCATATATTTGCTTTGTTGTCAAGCTTTTTCTTTTTTAATAACAATTTAATGCCATTTAAAATCTCAGTGATCTGGTAGGGACATTGGAAACTGGATTTTTTTTAATCTAACTCTTATTTGCTCTAGCTTGTGACATTGAGCAATAAGTTCACAATTTACAGATTTATGTGCAGCATTGTGTTCTTGGTGTCTTTCAGTTTAAAAATTTTGTCTCATGCTTGTCTAAAAAAATTTCTAGTGTAAAAACCCTTACAATGCAGTCGGTATGAGACATGAGCTCCTATAATGCCATAGATACAGCTACGTTTTGTATCATCTAAGAAAGTATGATCGGAAAAAATTACTTAAATACATCAGTTAAGGGCTGGGGATCTAGCTCAGTGGTCTAAGCGCCTGCCTGGCAAGCGCAAGGTCGTGAGTTCAATCCCCAGTGCCGCAAAAAAAAAAAAAAAAAAAAAAATACATCAGTTAAATGAAAATACTTCGCTAGCTTCAATGTTATATTCTGCTGATTGCACATTTATTCTATCATTGTTGGTGTAGGTTTATAATGATGGAGTACTAATTTATTTTTTAATTTTAAAACAAAACAAAAAAGATAGAAATGATACACAATTAAAAAATACTAGGAAATTAACAGTAGTTAATAAATTCCATACCATTATCTTAGAAATAGTTGTTCAGGTTATAAGATTTAGGCATGAAAAAAGTAATAAAAAAATCAAGCAATAGATCACTAATACTAATCTCTGTAAGTTCACTGAAAAGAACAGTTTGTGCTTTCATTGGAGTACTAATTTAGGAATTTTCCAGTTAAAGAGCCTTTTTAGGATTGTCTGTATGTACGTCCACCACAAAAATGCAATATTGAGAAATGCTTTAAAATTATTCAGATTGATCACAAATTAATTTAAGTATAATATTTTTAGATTCAAATTTTAAGTTTTATCTAAGTATAAGAGCTATCATATGAATTTCACAAAAAGTTTTCTGTTCACTACTTCAGGAATATTATTTACATTTACTATTTTGTGACCCATAATTTCCCATATATAATTATCATTTTCTTTACAAGTGTATTATAAATGATATTCATGTTTTCCTAACTTCAAATGTTAATTTAAATAAATTACAAATTTCAAATCCTAATAAAAATTTGATTTAAAACAGGAACTGTACCTTAGGATATGATGTTTTGAGGTTAAAACTTTTAATGTAAAAAATAAGATAAAATTCCTAATTGTATGAGAAATTCCAAGTGAAATTATGGGACACAAAATACCAAATGTAAATAATTTTTTAATCATAATACAAGTTGTAGGCATAATTACTCAAAATAAAGTATAATTATCATAACATATGCAATATGTATCTATTTAAAAATAGCTCTTAGTCACCAAAATTAAAAGGAAGAAAAGCTCAGAGAGAATAACTTGCCCAAGTTAGCATGATTACTTAGTGTAAGAAGAGATACTGAATATCTCCAAGTTGGTTGCCATTTCTCCAACTTTTGAATTTGACATGTTATCATTCGTATGCATTTTGTGTGTGTATTGGTATTCCAGGTGTTTTGTTATGATTGGAAAACTCTGACAATATATCCTTACTCAGAAATTCATCGGACACATGTATGCAATAAAGGTTCAGTGATAGGCTATGGTTAGAAAATAGTTCATATCACATTCTTCCAAATTTGTTTTAGCGTGGAACACTAATTTCATGAAATAAATGAAGAAATGGAATACTTCCTCAAACAATAGTGTTAGTAGCTAGTTTAGATTTTTAAACATGTTTAACCTTGCAAAATTGAAAATCTAAAATATTTATAAATGACAATCAGTAAATTTATAGAGGAAACATCTCAGTATTGATAAGAGAGTACTCACAAAATCATTGGGTAGATTGAGAGACAGTTCAATTGATTCAGAGCATTGAAATCATGAAGAGGGTAGAATATTATAGAGGTTAACATTACAGACAACTTATTCAGTTTTATTTAGTGTACTTACAAACTGGTTTCGTCAGATACTACAGTTCTTCACTCTGCCCAATAGTTGTCCTTTAATATAATTTCATTAAAAAATACGCTACTTTTGTTCCCATAAATTTGCCCTTAGTATAATACCTGTCATCTATGTCTTGTCAAGTTAATCTTAGGTTTATCAGTATTTATAATTCCTCATGATAAAACATAAATATTTTGAAGAATTCCTATATTTCTTAGTCTTCTCTTTCACTCTCATTATGTACCACATGTGTGACATTTCTATTTTGAGTTTAAATGATTGTACTTTGACTTTCCAAGTATGTAGTTGTGATAGTCACATTTGAAATAAAATTTACTTCTGCTTCCAAATTCAGTTTATTCAAGGTAACAAAGGAAATTTCTCAACCACTATTTTCATGAGAATTTTGGTATCTCTCTGATATATGTTCTCTACTAGATTATGCTCTTTGCTCCAGAAATATTTGAGAATTTTCTCAATATTTGCATTATTAGTATTACATTTTGTTATACGTATGGTATAGATGTTTTCCTTATCTTTTCTATAAGGTATGGAATGAACTTTTCAAGATGAAGTCATCTTCGCTTTTACTTAAATTTTGCAATTTTATGTTCATGTATAATTTTGTTCTGAAGTCAGTTTATGATTTCCTACACACTTAATATATTCTAAACTAAGTGAAGCTTTTTGTAGATATCAAATTATCCCTGATTACCTAATATATAGTGTCATGAAGAATTTACATTTTACTACTACTTTAAAATATAGGATTAAGAATATTCTTGCTAATGAACAGGCTTTGATAACATTAAAAATTTGCGTAACTTAGAGAATACAGTTACTTGTGGAAAATTTTAAGTTTATTGTCAAAATCAATTAGTTTTTATGGTAATTTACTGCATTAGCTCTAGAATATCTGCAAAAGCCCATGTGTTGAAGACTTATTCTTTTTTTTTTTTTCTTTTGCGCAGCACTGGGGATTGAACTCACAACCTTGCACTTGCCAGGCAGGCACTTAGGCTGCTGAGCTAGATCCCTGGCCCTAAAGGCTTATTAACCTTCAACTTGCTGTTTTTGGAGAATAGTGAAAATATTAAGAAATGGAGCCCAGTGGGATGTCTTGGTTTACTGGAGCAGCTCTCAAAGAAGGTACAGTGGACTCCCAGAATTCATGGAGGTTACACTCACAGAGCAGCAGGGTATTGTGAAAAACTGTGAATTTCAGATAGTATCAGAAAAAAAAATGCCTATTTTTATACTTTAGACCCTAAATATGCCATTTCTCCCACGGTTACATAATTTAACCTAATAAAATACTGTATTAATGAAGCCTTAGACTGTAGAGCATTTTGGAGACATCTTAGGGGTCTTAGGGTTTTAAGAGAAATGAAATCAAGAACACTCAAGACAGCTAAAGCCACAGCAACTATGATGCAGGAATCCTAGTTCACCTGCTGGAGATGGGTTGCAGGGAGGTAGCCAGTTAGCAACAAGGGAAACAATAATGCTCTTGGACTGACTGCTTGCAAAGCTCCCACCAAAAAATACAATTGCAGAGGACCTTTGCAGTTTCTGAGAAATTGTGGGGGTTTCTGTGAACCAATATTACCTGGTTCTAAGGGAAAATCCGCAAACCACTGAGGACACAAATTCTGAATCTCGACTTCTCAGGAGTGTACTGTGCAGAAGTGCCGGTTCCTTTTCTTCTACTTTCCTTGTGTTTACTTCCTGACCCTCACATAAAGCATAGTGAATCTCCCATTCTCACCACCAACACAAAACCAATGACTTCATCAGACCATGGACTAAAAACTCCAAAACAGTGAGCCAAAATAAACCTGTCCTCTTTTAAATCGATTACCATAGGAATTGGGTTACAATAGTTGAAATGTGACAAACACATGGACATATTTCTTCTATGATATAATGAGTTCAACAAGACCGTCTTTTCTATAGACATAGTAAAAAGTCAATATATACATACTTAATGTAAAATGTGAATACATAATGTAAAATGCAAGCAAATTTTATTAATGGTGTATGATTTTAATGAAATATTAAGTATTTAATTTTTTACTAGTAAATACAGAAAGTATTACTCTGCATAGCAAATTAACATGATTTGTGAAATTAGTACGAGTGCTGAAACTAGAATATAGTTAAAAGAAGAAAAAACTTTTGATATATGAGATATGAAAGTTCACAACTCTAAAAGTAATACTATTGAGGAATGTAATATTTTAAGCATAGACTTGTATTAAAAAGGGATTAAGTAGAGTGTCTCTTTTCATTTTATCTGTTATTTAATTTGCCATATATTTTATAAAAAGAGGCCCTTTGTATATTCAGTGAAAGGTTTCTGTCCTAATATAAATTACAGGACATTACGGCAGTGGTGTAGCCTGGCCACTAGCCCCTGCCTCCCCATTACAGCTTCCTCCTGTGTGCACCTAAATGCCTAAATTCCCATGTGTCTGTTATACGACATCAGTGCTCGCTCCAAGCGCCATCCCCTTCTGGTTGGGGATCATATAACCCCCACCCCCTCTCCATACCCAACAGAGAAAATAGTTCAGCCACACTGGGTGGACATTCCTCTCCATGTCCTCAGCCCCCAATAAATTTCTCCCTTGGATATCTCCTGTTTCTCTACTGCGCTGAAATACCCTGACATTCAGTATAATGTATTTGTGAGTTGATTGTCTATGACGCCTCTCACTTTGATAACATACAGTGTTAGTGTACAACATGTAACTATAAAATTTTTTTAATTTTGGACTGCCAGAACAATTAGTGTGGAGCACCCAATGCAAAATGTGATTAACACAATTGTACACGTCTGCTCATGAACAGAGGAAAGTGTGGCAGACACACACAAAATTGTTTTGTCATGTCTACACAGCAGAAAAATAAAAGTTCAAAATTGTTGAAGTATGTGAACATGTGGATGATGATTTCTTCCATGCATAATTTACATTTATTAAAATTTGACTTGGTGATCAAAATATAATAGAACAAAATGGCCCGGAAAATACACAAATGTGTTTTAAATATTTGGAAGCAAAACACTGCTTGCTTCATAATTTATTTGTTATATATTTGTTTCTGCCCTTTTGTAATTCTACATTGTTAGTAGTAAGCTCTTCTGGTAGGGTTTTTCTTTCAAAGCTTACAAATCCTTTACTTGAAGAAGCTGCAGAAGTTAAAAAAAAAAAAGAATCAAAATGCTAAAATGCAGAAAGCAATTGCTTCTTTCTTATGGATATGGAAATGCAGACACTGTTCTGTGTCAAGTAGCCAGTTTTGATAAACTGTTGAAGTGAGAATATTAACAAAAGCACCAATTTTACTTACCTTTTAAATGTGAAGACTTTTTATGAAAATGTACAATAGTTTTCCAGTTAGTGTTTAATAAACTCATAGTTTAAGACAAATGTTCTGTAGTGTTACTATGTCCTCCAAAATATAATATGCAATTCCTAAATGTTTGCTTTTCTATTTCATTCTCTTTTTTTAATAGTTACTATATTAATATTTAAATAGTCTTTTATGTTTTTATAAACTTTTAAATAATTTTAACGATTTCTGTTAAGCCAGAGAAGAACCTTTGGCTTTAACATTCCCTACCTTCATGTAGAAAAGTGTAACCTATTGACTTTGAAGCGTTTCTTTTGAAAGCGGTCTTTAGCAGTCTTTCATATTTAATTTAACAAAATAAAGAGTTCTTCAGAAGTAATGCCCTGTCTCCACCAAATTGAACAAAGTTGGTTCGCTAGGCAATTATTTTGCCTATTTGTCATCCACTAATGTTTACTTATTTTGTAATACTATTTAAAATGTATTCTGACACATCTTTGTAACCAGCACAGCTAAAATCTATGCACTAGAAATGAACCATGCCCTTTTTACCATTTTATCTCTAAGCATTTTACCTCTTACCATTTTATCTCTTACCCACAAAAATCATTCACTAAATATCTATAGAAGAAAAAAAGGAATTCTAAAATGTATAAATGATTATTTCCTTGAGGATTTTGCATTTGAGCTACTATTTTTGAAGGATAAATATATGAGACAAAGGGCAGATATTGTCTTGAATATATGGAAGACATTTCAGCTCTTAAAATATTAGGATTATAGCAGTAACTAGTATTACAG
The DNA here is from genome assembly GCA_004365215.1 of Cuniculus paca. NCBI lineage: Eukaryota > Metazoa > Chordata > Mammalia > Rodentia > Cuniculidae > Cuniculus > Cuniculus paca. The sequence goes on from RJWT010000096.1 coordinate 26,132, forward strand.
TGACACCTAAGGTTTGAAAATCAAGTTAGAAAAAATGTTTTAAAAACTTGATTCTTAAGCTAAACCAGTTTTGATACTTTGGTTTGTGTAAATCAGCGATCTCAATTTCTTTTTTCCTCTTTCTGTCTTTCTCTGAAATACTAGGGATGTAACTCAGGGTGTTCACACTAAAGGACATCTCCAAACCAGGTTTTTGAATTTGTTTTGTTTTGTTTTGTTTTGTTTTGTTTTGTTTTGTTTTGTTTTGTTTTTGTCTTTTGCAGTAAGTGGCCAGATTTCCCATGTTTGACTTGAAATCTGCAATCTTTCTTCATCAGCCTTCCGATGACGGATTACAGATCTGTACCACCAGCTAAATTTTGCTTTCAGAAAACAGCATGTGTTAAATAATATTGAAGATATGATAAGTGACAAAACTTCTAAATGTTGATAACTAATGAAAGGCTCTTCATTAAAATGTTATTTTAAATTAAAATGTATCAGACATTAATGATCAAAGCCTAAATGAGTCCTTAAATATACTGCTATAACATGAATTGTAAGTTACTTCAGTGGAAATGGAAAAAGTATCTATAAATGGAGTAAGAAAATTACGTTTTCATGAAATTTCTTGGGTGTAACTAAAATTTAAAGGCAGTCACTATTACCTTAAAATCTAGAATGTAATGCCAACAGGTGATAGAGTTTACCTTACTCAGAAAATGGTTTACCTCCAGAACCCAGCGTGCTGGTGCATGAGTCTAATCCGAGCACTTTGGGAGACTGACGTTGGAGGTTTGCAAGTTTCAGCCCAGCCTGAGCAATTTAGCAATTTAGACTCCATCTTAAATTAAAAAAAAAAAAGGAAAAAGAAAAAAAAGATGAGAATGTGACTCCGTGCAAAATCCTTATTCAACCCTCAGTACTGAGAAGTATGAAAAATTATAGAAATATTTTACCTCCAGTTTCTAAAACATACTAAATATGCACTTCTTTCTTAAGTTATTATTTATTGTGTAAGTTAATGAATTCTGAAAAATTTAAACATTTACTACTTATTACAGGGAATTTCAATGAAGTTTACAAGATAATCACATTTTTAATTCACCAGGACAAATGCATTTATTCTATAACATCTAAAATCAAGCTTTCAAAATCAAGTTCTGTGTTAATTAATGCATCATACATATTAGGCAGAATTAACATCTGTATAAATGGAGAGCATCTTGCTTTCATTAAATTAATCTTGCCTTTTTTTTTTTTTTTTTTTTAGATGAGTAGGCCTCATTGGTCAGCACTTCTCTTTATTCCTCTGGGATGTCTTTTCTAATCTTTTCAAAAACTATCTAGAGGTTTCTGCGTGAAGATAAGGCTATTAGCTTGAATAATATTTAATTAAAGGCAATTTAGGCTTTGTAGTAATTCTCTTGTGTGAGAGATTCAAAAGTTGATAAAACATAGTGTGGAGAATATGTGTAGTGAAGGAAAGTGTGTGCAGATGCTGATAAGTTAGAAAATGAGATGTTTGAGGAGTGTTCATTTTCTCAACTTTACTTCAAAAACGGTGAAATATTATTACCAATGCAATTTGTTAAATAATGTAGACAATATTTTACAAGGACTATGTAGAGGAGCTGATTTCTAAAATGCACCAGTATTCTTGGATATAGTAAGTGCTACTAGTAATCAGCTTAGTTTCTATGATGTCAACCACAACGGGGCCTATTTTGTTATAAGGGGATTCTATAAGATCAGTGACCCACGTGAGCCCAAATGGAGTCTTAAAAACCTCAAATCTCAGCTGATAAAGCCTCCTGATTGGAAAAAAAAAAATCTCCTGGTAAAATCTGCACACTATATGTCACTCACTGATCATAAAAGGGAACATACAAACATTTAAGTAATTAGGCTATGATACTTCTGGTATGAAAGCGGTTTGTTTTTTCCTCAGATGAATTACTGTTTGATTTTTTTTTCCTTGGGTTTCTTTGTTTTAACATAGAGCTCCCCCTCAAAATGAAGCAAGTCAAAACTTGCTGAATTTAATGACAAAATTCCAAGGAAGTGACAATACAGAAGTGTACTGCGACTCAGAGACAGACAGTGGGTAAAACTGTGAAGGTAGTTGTAAATCAAATTAGAATATCTTTAGTAGTGAGTGAAGAGTGAAAAGATGGAATTCAATATCCATAAAACTGGGCCAGGACAAAGCAGACTGATGAGTAACCAGACACAATGATGTGCTGACTTTCTCAACCTTGGTGCAAAGACTGACAAACATGTGACATTTCTGAAAGATAATTCTGCAGTTCATGAGGCTATTTTACATAATCAACAATATGTGTTGATGACAAATATTCTCTGGATATCAACATTATCCTGGTTCAGAGATTACAGCTAATAGAAATGAAATTAGGAGTGCATTACAAATTCAACCATATGTTATCCTAACATATCAGGAAAGGATCAAAATCAAGGTAGGCAGAAGATACGGAGCACTGGTTATACCATATTTTGCCCTTGTGGTGAACGATGTATGATGATGACAAAGTAACACATATTGTAAGGACGCAAAAATGAGGAAAATACAATTTTTACTCTATTTTACAGGAAAGAAAAATAACATAGGTAGAAATAAATAGTTACCAAACTTATGTACGATGATCTAGCAAAGAGTTCCTAAGAGCTAAACAGAGATTTCATGTAGATCTATGTCTTTACATTGCTATCAATAATGATTAGAGTATTCTACTGTAAATTTCTTTTATGTTTTTTTTTCTGAAAAAGAGAACAATTTTAGGTACCCTAAATCTAAGGGTAAATCAGAATTGTTAAATTAGTGTGTTACAAAGGCCATTTTTTAGGAACCAACAGGCATGATAATCAGGTGTCTTTTGATTAACTACTTTGTTTTTTAGTCTGTAAGTATAGTAATTATATATGTTAACATAGTAGAATACTCAGAGTATACTGAAGAAAAATTTTCACAGTTTATTTTATGTGCTCTCTTTTACTCTGACCTTACTGGACTTTACCATGATGCCATACCCTATTTGTTGTACTCATTGCTGCTATTTTATTTCATTGTATATCCTTTATGTATACAGGTATATACATACACACATATGCATACATACATATGTAAATTTCGGTAAGCAATCATCACGCCACTTGCTGATTAATGATGCAGATTTTCAACCACATCAATTGTGGAAGGACAATATTTCACACAGAGATGTGAACTAAACCTAAATGTAGCCAAAATCTTGACAATTTTTTGTTAAAGACATTGCATGTTTTTCTAATTTAATCTGCTCTCTTTGGTACACTAAATGTTACAACAGATTTACTACATATGGCTTAGATCTGGGTGAGTACACACAAAATTTAGGTGAATAGCCTCCATTAATTTTATGTCTGTTGAAATAAAATTTAAAAAATGAGAATCTATTTTAATGATTATATGAAAAATAAATATAACACCTCTATGAAAGTCATTTTTGTTTGAATTTGTTTCTGTTGATAGGAAATGTGCTTTGTCACTATGTGACAGCCATGGCAAAAGTTTGAAAAATTTTTGCTTTAATTATTTTTCCTTTTCCCAAGGTGAAATAATTATCGTTGTGATTCATTCTTTCAGGTTGCTTCTATTTGGGGATTAATGTATTCAGTCAAACAACTGACTAACCTCGTATACAATACCCAGCTGTTCACTTAACAGAAATAGTGCCTGTAGGCACACACCAGCTTGGTACAAAAAATAAACGGGAGAGATTGTAATGTCACTATCAAACAGGTATCTTCATCATTAATTAAATTAAAAATTTTTACAGAATATTTTGTATATAATGAATACAACGGGGGTGGAAGAAAATAGACACAATCAATATTTATTTTAAAATTTAATGTAAATACTTAGTTATTGAAATAAAGATATTGGAGATGTGTTTCTTGGAATTTATAAACATTAATAATACTATCAGGTAATGCATGACCGAGGCCTAAAATATGTGCCAATAATTTGTGCAAACTATATGTATCACATTAATTATGAACTGTAGGATTTTTACTTAAAATATCTCTAAGCAGGTGAGGTTTTGCTTTGATTTTGAAAAGTGAATTCAGGTGTAAACTGTAAGATTTTTAAAGGTATGTAACCAACAAGAGAGTAGAAATAAAAAGCAGAAATTAGAAACAAGGAAAGTCATTGGATGACATTCTACGAGTATAGATGGAAAAAATAATCTGGTGGTACTATGCCAGATAAATGTGAATGTATGTATTGTAGTAGAAAGAGGAAGTTCAGACGCAAAAAGAACAATCTGAAATCTACTGTAATTATTCAAATATGAAGTAATAAGAGACTGAACTAACCAAATGGCAGTAGAATAGAAATGACAGATGTGTGAAATATTGCACATGATGAATCAACTCTTGTTTTCGATCTCCTAAATAGCCCAGTAGTTGTAAGTGCTGATAATACAAATTTATGGGAGTGGAAAACATGAGGCAATGTAAATGAGAATTTGAAAAGGCCTGAAATGTTTTAATAAACAAGCTAGTTGGCAAGCACATCTAAATGACAGCTCCTGTGAAGAAAAATATGTTCAATAATAATTAAGCACCATCGTGAATTAATGGTTTGATTCATGAAGAAACAGTGTTTGTCTTAGCATCAGCCGAACCCATAGTCACATGCATCATCCACACAAAATAACACGTATCACATTTTGTAATTTATAAACCATTTGTACATACATTATGTCACTTGATATTAAAATGACACTCTGAGTAAGACCTGTCTCCTGGTATGCACACATCTTAGGAGCACAGTCATGCACTGAGTTCATCGTGTGAACACGTCTCAGGGTGGGAGTGCAAATGAGGCTATGTGGTCGGAATACTTTGTCCCAGCTGAGACATACTTGCAGTTACGTGCATAAGAAGAATGTTCCAAAACATCAATTTTGGTTTTGGAAGGAAAAAGAAAAATCTGATCAGGGTGCATTTAATATTTTTAAATTCTGGCATTAATGAAAGGCTAATGAATACATACAGGAATCTTTTGTATAAAAGGTAAGTATGTTAGGGGAAGTTTCATGCATTGCACAAGAACTCTTACAACTCCTTGTATGCTGGTCTTCTTCTGCTACCTCTAATTGGCCAAATATGGGGCTCGGATAAGCAAAGTTGAACATTTCTGAAGAGATTCTATGTTTCATATGCCCACAAAGAGGTCCATAACAAAAACATGATATGTTCAATATTAATAAAAGTGATTGTGCCATTCATCTGTCTCCACTAGTTTTTCCCATTAGTATGCAAATTGATATGCTGGTTCAAGTTCCCTTAAACATTTTAGCAGAGTCTTACATCCAGCGATTGTTGAGAAATAATTTATTGTTTCACAATTTAAATAATAAAACATATGACTTCCACTGTACGTAACTTTATCAAAATTTTCCAGTAAGTATTGAGTATATAAGCAGTTTAATTTGAATATATGAAATGTTACATTCATGATAAAAGTTTCCAGAATTGTCAGAAAACCTTTGGCACCCACTACAAGATAATTTCCCTCCAAACTGGTATCAACCATATTACATATATAGAACTTTGCTGTGGTTGGGTTTGGCCACTTAATCATGGAGAAATTGATATTTATCGCTTCAGTTAGGCTCCACTGAAGAGCAGGTACAAATTTCTCTAAATTATTCCTTCTTGTCATGTGAAAACCGAAGAACAATACCAAGTGGGCTGCAGCATATGACAAAGGAACCTGCCCTGGGCTTCAGTACCTGTTTTATGACAACGACGGAACTGCTTTCTAAACTTCTTTGGATACGTACAAAAAATGAAAATGAACCGTTGTTGCTTGGTCAGCCTGAAATGTTGAGCAGTGTTTTGTACAGCAGTGTAAATTAGCAAATCTTGCCTAATAGGTTCCCCATCAGGAGCATTCTGTAATCATTAACATCGCATGTGGTGCTATTAATGATCTGGCAATTTCCTTTTTCTTACAATCTGTCAGAGGAAGACTTGTGTCTTCATACACACAGATCTACTTGAAGTACAGAATATTTGTTGTGCTATGTCTATAAGGTTTTTGTATTTCATGTATGATATACTACTGAAAAGCATTTCCTAGCATTCCTCGACTCATTTCTCTTAGCAATCTTTCCAAGTTATCTTAGGCTGACAAAGTTTTACTGAAACCAATGCTTACTGTCCATGATATCAATATATTAAATTTCTAGCAACTATTCAATGAAATTTTGAAATGGCTTAACAATTAAATTACTTAACATATAATAAAATAAGGGGCATTAAACACTAAGCACATACTCAAACTACTTACTTTTATTACTATTTATACTTTTGATGGTATTTATATCTTCTTACTATATAAGCTGAAAGCTATATGCTGTATATTTATTTTTAAGTCTCAAATCAGTATTTGGCAATTTGACACCAGAAATAGTGAAGTTATTTCCACCACAGAAAATAGTGAGTACTATAAAGAAGGGAAGAGTTTATCTATTTTTGGATTATCTAATCTTGGATTGTGATGGAGACCAATGGTAATAATGCAGACTAAAAAAAAGTTAGTTATTGACAACATAAAGAAAATATTGTGAAGGTATCCCACTAGTATTCAAAAAACCACTATCTGATACAACAAAGAAGTTGTTCTCATCACTGATAAAAAGCATAGCTCTGACAAATATGTTCATTACAATATTTATCTTTGTATCATAAACAAGATATCAACTGATACTCATGGCAATATTGTATCCTGAGAGTAACTTTTTAAACATTTACCAGCACATGGTTGTATAAATGTTCTCATTCAGAAAGTTTTGCATTACAAATTTGCAAAATGTTTTACATGGAGTCTTAGCTACTTTCTTGTTGCTAGACAAAGTACAACTCCACCTACAAATTAAAGGAGAAGCTTATATTGACTCACAGTTTACAGAGTTTTCTGTACATAGTCGGCTGTCTCTAAGGCAGGGCAGCATGGTGGAGGAGAAACAGCCTGAAATACGAAAGTAGAAAGCAGAGATCCAGGGAGGAAGCAGGGATAGACCTTCCCAGGCCATGCCCCCAATGGCCCACCTTCTGCAACTAGGCTTTACCTAACACCACATTCAGATTTAAAGCCATCAGTGGATGAATACACTGAACAATATCACACCCCATTATCCAATCACTTTTCAAAATCCGCACCTAAGAATACATGATACTTTGGGAGGACATCTAGATATAAAAAGTAGCATCTTACTTAAGTAATAGAGATTGTATTCTATCAAAATTTCTATATTCAAGTCACTGCACCTGCTGTGGGTGCTTGAACAAAGGTCTTAAAAGGCAAGTGGAAAGATTTAAACGAAATCTTGAGGATTTTAGCTCAATGAGCCTGTGTCCTCATAAGAAAAGGAACAAGAACCAGAACTCTTAGTCTACTATGTGAGGACACGATGAGGAGATCACTGTCTATAAAATTAAAGGTAGCCCTCCTGAAACAGAATCAGCTGACATCTTGATCTTGGACTTCCAAATACACAAAACTATGAGAAATACATGTTATTGCTTAATCCACCCAATCAGTGGAGGATGTTTTGTACTTTTGTAACTCAACCAATACCCGGATGACTATTCAACATACATAATACTCTTCCTAACTATATTTATTGTTCCTTTAGCTTAACATTATAAAAATCTATCACACTCTAAAATAAATGGTCCCTTTTTGTCACTAACGTTACAAATGGCTTTTATAATTGCAAAGTTAAGGAAAATGAAACAACTAAGACAATGTTTTAAAAAGGCAATGTGAAAATAGCAAATTTTATATCGCAGATAGTAATAATTTACCCTTTGGAATGAGCACCTTAATTAGCTTCACAACTTGCAAACTGTCCACTTTCAAAAATGAAATAATCCTTCTTGTCACTGCTAAGAGTGTTCGGTACTCCATTCTCCAGTTTAACTTCCCAAAAGCACTGATCTTTACTAAAGTGCCTCCGGGGCACTACACTCCCTTCCTTGTTGTCCATGTCTAACCAGTGAACACTAAATAGTTGAAGGGTTTGCTTGACAACCTCGTCTCCACTTGAGGCAATTCTGCAAGAGTATTCCAGCTCCAGAACCCCTCATAAAAGGCTTGTGTATCTCTGAATCAGCAACCAACAATCTTTGTATGGTTTAATTATAAGTGATTAGATTCTTCCCCTATGTAATCCTGCCTTTTTAACTACACAGCATCTCATCTTGAAGAAATGTTCCTCAATAATAGTCTAATATTTTTCTGTGTAAATATTTGTTTCTGTGTATGCTTTGTATTTTCAAGGGGAGTGCAAATAGCAACACTTTGGTTCAGATAAACAGATTTTAAAATAAAAATTTGATCTGGACCAAATTTTTATTGGATTAAAGTTTTGACTCATTGTCAAGAAGTGGTGGTAAGTGCACTGTGAATAGCCCTTTGCATGAGATAATAATGTACAATGAACTGTATTGGTAAACCTTCCATATATGCTGAACCAAGATGGTATATCACTGGAACAAAATGCACTATCTTGAGTAGGGTAGCAATTGTCTACAAATATAGGGAGAATTTAATTATGAGAACAACAAAATTGGATTGCTGTCAGTGAATACAATTGATAGAGTGGAGAAAGACAAAAGCCTAAGTTTAGAGGTGATCCTTGTAAATAAAGTCAAATTATAAATGTCCAAAAGAATCCCATGAGCATATATATGAGTAGACTCTCATCTTATGACTGCTTAGTACAGAAAAAACTGAGCATCTGGTCCAAGGTTGGTTACATCATTAGCAAAATCTTACATAGTTTGAATTTTCACTCTGAATATATCTTCCTCAAAGATGTCAAGAAAAATATAGGGAATTCAGATATCTGGTGAAAATTTATGTTGGAAACAACCCCAAATCATGACATCGAAAGATGCATCTGGTCCCCCTTGGAACAAGAGCACAGTTCTGCCAGCTAAACACTGATGTTCACGAAAAGAGTGCTTTATAGGAAAAATACTTGGGATTACCCCCATATTGGCCTCCTGATCCCTAGGGTATGACTGGGAAAAACGAATAACTGTTAGAGAAGTGCTGAATTGCTAAAAGAGAAGAGGCATTCTCCTCCAAAACAGGACCAATGACAAGTCAATTAAACATTAGAATAATCAGACTGAGATTAAATTCTGTTGATGATGGATCAAGGGGAACAAATATAAAATTTGACAGGAAAATAGTTATCACTTAAGGAACATTTCCAGCATGTAGTTGTCAATTCACTGAATAATACTTTTAGAGATAGTGCTAATTCATTTCTAATGTTGGTCATATAAACTTGAAGAACTGAGGTGAAATTGCTACTCCAGAACAGTTCTAAAAGATGATGCAAGTGAAAGTTAAAAGACCTAGAGAGTATATGGAAAACTGGTGTATTGGGCAGGTCCAACAAATAGATAAAAGGGCTTTCTTTGAAGAGCAAGACTCAAGGGGCATTATGCTTATCAAAGCAGTGAGAAGTGTGACTATGGGTGAGGTAACTATTGATGAGAAGTTCTGAAAGTACATTCTTCAGTAGATTAAGTCAGAAAGCAGAGAAAACTGAGTACACAGTTTTGCTCCATTTGGGCAATTAGAAAGAAAAAAATGATATTGCAAAGGTCAGATGATAGCACTTTACTGTAAGAAGAAACGTGAATGAATTATCATAATGTGGGGTTAGGAGAGGAAGTGAACCACAGAGAACTATGCTGTTAGCCGAATACAATCCACGTCCACAGGGGCAAAAGAAGAGACTATCAGTGAACAAGGGAAATGGAGGATCAGTTGACAAAAACAAAAACAAACAAACAAAAATTACTTTGGCAAGTATTTATGATTCAGTTTAAAAGTCTTTCATTAAAGAAACGTAGAGTTATTTATTTAATTAGTATTGAGATAACGAGCATATGTAACTATTTGCAGAATTATTTAGTTCAGGATCCAGTTGACATTACAGTTCAGAGATCATCATTTTTCAAATATAGGTATGGTCTTTAAATAATAGATAATAATTTGGATAGAAGTTGTGAATATAGTGTTTCCATAAACTCCAAATACTTGTGACCATATCCAATTTGCACAAGTCATTAATCAGAACTGATACTTGTGATGGCTTGAAGAAATCCCATAGTGCTTCCTTGGCTACTAGTTTAAAACCTGCAGACATGAGGAATGGCAAATAGAAGCATTAATAAGTGGGGCTTCCAACCAAGTCATTACAAGAATATCTCATTGTTCCAACACATTGCTTCCATTTTAATTAAAGTCAGAAAGTAGCATAATACACATCACATTTCAAGAGCCATGGAGTAAGCCTAGTTGTGTCTCAGAAGCATACATAAAAATTATTGTATCTAGTTTCATCTACTATACGGAAGGAGTACTCCTTCAGCAAAGCAAAGCAAAGCAAAGAATATTCTTAGTAATTATATTAGGGTTCTCCAGAGAAGCAAAATAAAAATAAAATATAAGTAGAAATTCAAATGGAAACTAATAAAATATAGACATCTAAATCTGAGCTGAGATAATAAAAATGTGGAATACTAAATAAATTATAGATTTTATTTATTTGGTAGGATCACAGGATCAGAAGGAAGGATCACAAAGGCTGTCTATAAAATCAGAGACAGAAGCATGCAAAATGATTGCCTGTACAGTGGAGAGTCAGAAGATTCATAGCAATCAAAAGCAAAAAACCTGGGATCTCTGTGTAGAGTCACAAGTGCGAGCATGTGTTGGAAGGTTGGAGAATCGGCATTGGAAGCCTGAAAAGTTTGCATGGGATGGCTGAAGAAAATAGAGACCAACATTCAAAGATAAAGGCAAACACCAGAGCTCCTCCAAAACCAGTAACACCGTCTTTTTCTCTTCTTCTTTTATTCAATCCATGCTACAAGCCTACTGGTTGGTACCATGCACATTGGCAGTGGGTCTTCCCTCCTCTGTTGGTCTGCGACTCAGTCATCCATGGTCATACCCAGAATTTTACTAATTGGCTAGGCAGTTTTTACTCAAGCCATATCATAATCAATGATCAGAGTAATGTTATCCATATTTTATGTTTATGGGAATGTATTATATTAGTGAAAGTCTATGAATTAATTTTTTATAAAATTCCACTTCAGAAATAAAGAGGATTCTATGATGGGAACAATAGAATTTGAGAAAATTGAAATGTAAATGCTGTATTTTCATCATTTAACTGAAAGGCTTTCTATTGTATTGGATGTACAGTAACAGATAAAATACCAAGGATAGTATACAAATTCTTAAATTAGACCATTATGTGTATAGAAGAAGTACCTAGTAAAACATAAATATTTTGTAGAAATATTTAGAACATGTTAAATTCTATTTTCTTGAGAAATTCAAATGGACACTAGTAGAATGTAGACATCTGAATCTGAGCTGAGATGTACACATAAAAAAATAAAATACTAAGCACATCATTAGTCATGAAATTCATGAGAGTGAGAATATTTAAATTTAAGAAAGAAATTACATCAAAGAGAACTATTTCATTGTTACAAGAGGTAAAAGAAATAGCATGAGGAAATGGTACTAAAAAAGTCAAAAGATTTAAATAAGAAAACAACCTTAAGTGCTGCATTATGAATATCATGAAAGATAGATGCATGAAAAAATGTTGCTGTAACCTATCTTCAGTGTACTTGAGAGCTAAAATACTGTATGAACAAAAAACTGCATCATTAGATTTGACACTGAGAATATTGTTGTTTTCTTTCAGTAGAATAATCGGGTATTAGGGGAATCAAATAAGAAACTTTTAGAGAATGCTTGAGTAATTCAGTGAAGCTCAGGTAGACACAAAAGTACATATTTTAGAGACATTTTGTAGTAAAAGAAAGGATAATGATATAGGAGTTATTAAAATGAAAACAATATACATACCAGATCAACAAAAGCTGTCTTTTTATTTCTTTTGAAACTTAGCAAACTGTTGTGTGTTTATATGCCATTTAACATTATTTCTGCAAGAAAAGAAAATGCTTCAAGAAGAACAAGAGCAATTATAGGAATCACGTCATTCTCAAAAGATGACTGGGATGAGTTCCTAAGAATGGAAATTTTGCATAAAAGTAATAATGCAATAGGAGTTGAATTATTTGTATATTAATGCCTGTCTCTAGTTACATTTTCTATAGGCCACCATGAATCGCTGTCTCTTTGAGACAGTCTCACTATGCAGTTCAGGCTGGCTTTGAGCTCACTTTGTAGCCCAGGGTGGTCTTGAACTTGCAATGATCCTCCTGCTTCAGCCTCTGGAGTGCTGGGATTACAGGCATGCCATCACACCTGGCTCCAAATTTCTTTCTTGCTTCATTTTTTTGTTTTGTTTTGTTTTTGGTACTGGAAATCAAACTCAAACTTTTTTTTGCACTTGCCAGTCAGGTGCTTGTGCTGTTGAGCTATACCCCCAACCCAGATAATATTCTTATAAAATTCAACTTTGTTATTATCTTTCTTTAAAGCCCACATTGAATGATTTTTAAATGGTTAGTGTTCATTTTATTTTCATAGATTTTGTTTTTATTTTCTCTAAATAAATAGTATCCGTGCATATACTACATCGTCAGCTCATTACCACCAATAAAATTATTTTACTTTAAAAAATGTATATGGTCTGTTTCTGTCTTTTTATCTCTCTGCTGTCATATTTTATTACTTCTACATGTTTCTCCATATATTTGAATGCTGACTATTTATTCTGCTTGCTTGTGTTGTATTTTATTTTATATTAAATGCAGGTATCTTGTATACAGGTATGCCTCATATATGATAAAACCACTACAGTTGCCTGTCCCATAAAAGTATTTTTTTCATGAGAAAATCCTTCATATACAAGCACTCTTCCTATACTGTCACTCTGTGATACTTTTCATCTGTCATTTTATTCTGTAAAAAACACATTGATGTCATAATAATGCTTTCTAAGGACAGTGTCAAAGTTCTTCGGAGTTTCAGTCTAAAAGAAGAATGGATAGACAACAATTTGACTATGTGGCTTAGTCTCTAATGCAATCTTAAGAGATTTATGCTAAAACTATATAATAACATAAGAAGGCTGTTTCTCTATACACTTTGCCTTTAATGTAACTGTGCTAGTTTCCAAATATTCTAAACTTTCCGAAAGATGAAGAACATATTCTTGAGTGCAATGCAAACTGATTTTTCCTCTCAGAACGTTTGTAGTCATATAGAAACAAGGATTTAAATGGCATATTATAAATTTATATTGCACTTTTTGTATTTGATGTCTAAAGAAGTATTTAAGAATTGTTTACTTAAATAATTTGGTTGTTGCAAATGATAAATCAATAGGTATTTATTTAGCACTATAACAATATATGCATGTGTGAATAAAACATTATTTTGAGACTTCACAATTTCATTTTCATATGTAAAATAGCTCAATTGAACAAAGTGAAAATTGAAAATTTCAAAAAAGATATCATTCTAAATGTGTCTTAGATTGTGATGCTATGCTGATGCTAACAGCAATTTATAACAAATCTGTATAAGAAAACCACATATCGTTTTAAATGAAACATAAATTCATTTTATTCCAAAAAATGTACAAAAATTTTCCATTCCAAAGTGGACATTGAAGATGTTTATGACATAACGCCTTGCTATTGTATAAATGCAGATTCCATTTTGGGTGTTTATTAGGATTGTCTTTATTTCCATGGCTTTGTTTTTTTCCCCCTCATCTTTGAGGCTGTGTTCTATTTATCTTTACTTGAAAATACTGCTGAATGTGTGCTATTCCTAGATAGCAGTGAATGTTTCTGTTATACCTCATTTTCCAATATTTTTTACCACAATGAAATACTCAATTTTGTCAAACGCAGTTTCTGCATCTACTGATGTGCCGCGGTGATGGACCAAATATGCAAAATGTATATAAACATTATATGTCATAAACATGTACTAAAATAATAATAATGCAATGATAATGTAAATGATAATAGGAGGTCTAGAGACAAAGGGAAGTGGATGCGAATAAAAAAGATGTGCTATGTATATTCCCTAAAATGAATGTAAACGTCATATATTGAAAGAATATACTAATAAAATAAAATTAAAATCAAAAGAGATTCATGGGTTATATCCCTACTTCAGTAAGTAAATAAATACAAAAAAATTCTAGAAGGGAAATTAAGAAATAGAATGTCTGTCTTTTTTCTTAGCTTCAGTTAAAATCTATACAATTTTAAAATCCTTTTGACTTTTCTGGTAACAATTGTATAGATTCATAAAGTCTTTTTTAACCAATATTTCTCATAAATATTTCCACTCTAATATTATAAATGGGTTTAAGCATTCATGGCAGCAACAAATATTATTATGAATTACTGTTCACATTTCTCTTTGGATATTCTCCTTCTCTACAAACAAGGCAGCTTAAAATTGTCTCATATTTGGATTCGTAGATCATTAAATTTTAAATTCCATTTCTTTGGTTATTCAGAACACATTTGTATAATTTAGGTTCTCCATATTTTCTATCAATGGCCTTTAGCTAATTAGCCTTCCTATTTTCAGTATTGCTTCTTCACTCCACCTTTCAGTCCATTACCCAGAACACGTACTATCTTAACATTCCACTACTCACATCCTCTCAGTTCCTCCCTACTGCCCTCAAAAATGAGATTTCTCGGAATAGCATGTGAAGCCTATTATTATCTTGAGTGCTCTTAAATCTTTAGTGTGATATTGTCACTCCTTTTCTTTTCCTTTCCATACCTGGACTTACTAGCATTTAGCTAACTGCACTTTGCTTTTCTCAATAATTGCTTATGGCTTTATCCCTTAGCTATGGGCTTCCTTTCACCAATTATCTCCCTTCAATTTCATTTTATTCCATCTGGTCAATTGATACTACAATGCTCCTTTCCTTGTGTACATTGCGTTTCAGGTTATTTGAAATTTATATCTGTTTACTTCCATGTAGTCTTAGAGATACAAGTGGAGCTGTTCAATATCATGATAAATAAATTATAGTGAAATGATAAGCCCCATTAAAACCTAGTTTCTCATAATTTATCAATAATTTGTAGACTAATCTCACTAATATACTTAGAAGTCTATTGGAATCCATTTCAGGGTCTCGAAATCATTCTATGAACTACTTTCAAAATATATCTTTTAATTTTTTCTTATATTTAATTTCTTTCTTTTTTTATTAGTGCATGCATACATGACAAAATAATCACATTTATCTTGGGGAGCTAGTATGTGGTCATTATGTATTTTAATCCTTTTTGCTTCCCTTTCCTGATCCCCCCTTGCTCCGTCCCACCCTCTGTTTCTCCCTCCTTGAATCTTTTGGTCCCCTTTTCATTTGTAAAAGATTTAAAATTCATAACAAAATTGTAAGGTAATCTTTATGCCTACTTATCTCCTTTTAAAAAAATTCTCTAAACTGTTTTTTAATTTTATTTATTTTTTGTGATGCTGGGAATCAAACTCAGGGCCTTGTGGATGCAACACAAAATGCACCACTGAACCACATTCCCAACTCCTCTAACCTCTGGAGAAAGATTTTTCTGAAATAAGTGAGATACATTTAATTAAAAAAAGACAAGATTATAAATGTTGGAAATTTTGTGAAAGTATATGGTAGCATCTATTCCTAACAACTTGTTAGCACCAGAAATATCTCTAATGTATATTTTTCTGTATTCAAGTGTATTCTCTTACCTAGAAAAATTTTATTCTTTAAAAGAATGTAACATAGTACACATAGCTTAATCTATATGCAGTTTTCATGCCTCAATCCCCAAGCTACATGAAGATCATTAATCATTTCGTGATAAAACATATGACAAAATGAAGCACAGAAAGTGAAAGTCTTTTCTTTCATTTGAACATCATGCCTTTTTTAGTATAATTTTATTTTTAAAAATTTAGTAATACAGGATAATGACTCCTTGAATTTAAGTTAATTACCAAAGAACTGAAAAGTTTACTTGGATTTTTCTTCTCCCTACAGAAGGAGAATTTGTAGGAGCTTTATGAGATAATTTCAGTTGTCAAACTAATTTTACTTAAGTGTAACTTTATCAGACTGAACTTCAAGAATCTAGACCTTTTCAACAACCTGTTATCCAAATAGACTTCCATTTTGGTCTTGAGAGGAGACAGAAGTGTTTTATGGCTTTATAGCTTTCTATACTGATTCATACTGAGCCTAGAAGAGCAAATATAGAATTTATTACTACATAGATGTAGTTGGTCAATAAATCTGGACTATTGTTTTAATAGATTTCTGTAGGACCAACTACATCAGCCAGTGCCTTTATATCCTATACATTTCTTGGTTGACAGACCCACATTTCTAAGTTGCAGTCAGTCTACAAGATACATTTTTGTATCTAACCCTTAAAATACAATGCAACACACTGAAGATGTATTAGCAGTACGTTACACAGAGAATTTTGTTCCTTTAGAAATGCTAAAATATGTGAGATTTTTTGTGCTATACTCCTGTATGTTTGGTAGTAATGTAATTAGCACGTTTTTCCATGACACTTTGAAACAATATATGAAATTCACAGTAATTTTTACTCACTCATAATGCTTCTATGAAGATGTTAAAATAAAGTAAGATTTTTCAGCTCTGGATCCCTAATATAAAGTCCCATTATTTCATACTGCCACAAAGACAATTAAAAAATTAGTGAAATGTGTTTCTGAACCATCCTGAATGCCATTGTTTTTCATAAACATCAATAATTGTGTTTTCATGTTTACACTTTGGAAAGCTGTGTTGTCAAAGTTTCAGTAATCAGACTAGACTTATAGGAATCTGGCATCTCAATGTCATTAAGTTTTTACTCAAACAGAGAGGTATTATATATTATATACAATCAGAAAGTCTTTGTCAGACTTAATATACATCTTTAGTTTATCAGATATATAATGATTACTCTCATACTAATCAGGGAGAATATTATATTATATATAAAAATAAATCACTGAGTCTAAAATATATGAATCAACAATATTGAGTGTGTAATCGAAAATTTCAATGTAGCATTTTAAAGAAAGTATTCCTATAGTATAAAATGTGGGAAATGATGTACAAAAGGTACTATGTGAAAAATTCTAAATTAAAAAGCTTTCAAAATTATAAAGTAGTATAGGAGGTGTTATGGTTTGTATATAGATGGCTCCCCCAAGCCTCATGTAGTCATGGAAGTGGCTGAATCTAACATTTGTGATTGACTCCTTGTCGAGTGCTGGGATTGGTGGTGTGAGTTCTGCACCCGCCCAGGCGTGGAGCTGACACACAATGTAAGGTCAGAATGGGGGTGGGTTTTTCTCTCTTAATGAGCAGTTCCCTCTTGTGAGCAGTTCGCTCTTGCAACTAGCAGCCCCCGTGAATGGCTGCCCCTCAGCCACAGCACCCTGCCTTGGAGCCAGCTGAGTATGGACTGAAACCCTCAAAACTAAGAAATAAACCTCTCCTTCCTTCACTTTGGGTGTGAGGTATTTTGTCTCAACAAGTAGAAAAAAGTAACCAAGACAGGAGGTTTTATATACTTGTGTGAATGTCTTTTCAGAAAGATCTTTATAGTCTCATGATTGCTTTTAGCAGGTTAATTTAAACATATGAACAAGTTTGTGGCTATAATTTAACCTTCCTGTATTTCCTGTTTCATACATGAAACTAAATTTGTATGTGTATATTAAACAAATTACCAAAATCAATTATTATTTTATATGTGTATGTTTTATATCTTCTTGCATCATATGCATATATTTTAACTCTATAACATATGTTGTTGTAAGCCTACAGTATATATTTTCTGCTTATGTGTTAGGCATTTGTTAATTATTTACGTTAAGACTTTAGTTTTTATGATTGTTTTTATTTTATTTATTTATTTTTGGTACTGGGAATTGAACTCACCACCTCACACATGCGCTGTGCCGCTGAACTATGTCACTGGCCCTATAATTGTTTTTAAAAGATAAGATGTAACTTCCTCACGTTTAAATAATTTTTGTATTTATTGGATTAACATAGAAGCACATACATAATGGTGTTGCAATTTGAAAAATATCTTAATATCTACTTCAAAATATTCTCTTTGGTTATAATGCTATGCATTTATACTTTTTATGAATTTTAAAACATATTTTGACAAATACTCTATAGACTGCAATAGATTGCCAAAGTTGCCTTTATTCTCACCCACAATCATATCCAAACCTCAGATCCTTTCTTCTAAATTATAGGTAAAAGTTAAAATAAAAGCTTTGTTTCTTAAAACTATCACACAATACCTGATACCCACAATTTTAGGGAGCAAAGGCCTGTTTTTGCTGAGAGATGGTAAAGGTTTAGCATCCACGACTAGCTGCAGGGCACGGAGGCGGGGCAGTGACTAACTGTATCAAGCAGGCATTTTGTATTTCTAATCCAGAAATTTTCCATGCTACTCGTTTTCACCCGTAGTTTGCAAATAATGTCCAAAGAATAAAAAGAAAAACTCAGACTGCAAAAGCTTGAGTTAGAATTAGAAGCTCTTATTTTTGAAAACAATTTTGGACATGTCTTATTCCTGTTTTATGTTTCTGTAGTTGTTTGGTCCCTATTGTTCAGAGTTCATCAAAACATTCTGCAATATTTACAGTAGCATTCCTTCTTTAATTTATCAGGCTTAGAGAAAGATTTCAAAACTAGAGGTCAGGCCTCTGTATAGTTATTTCTCGGTTATAAGATTTATTTTCCTAAAGAAAAATAGTGCTTTTTTTTTAGCATATAAAGATTTATAATAAAATGCTTTTAAATAAAATGAGTTACTCTATTACTCAATAGCATTTATTTTGCAAATTAGCCTTTTTTTGGTGGAACATCTTTCTAATTGATTTACATACAATATAATAAGTATTAGCCTTTTAGCACAATATCTATATTTTCTTAAAACAAGAAAGTGCTTAGTTCTCACTTCTGCTCCTTCTTCTACATTTAAGAAAAGAGCATATTGCCTGGTGGCACACTCCTGTAATCCCAGCACTCGGGAGGCTGAGACAGGAAGATCCTTGTGAGTTCCAGACCAGCTTGGGCTACAAAGTGAGCTTGAAGGGCAGCCTGAACTGCATAGCGAGACCCTGTCTCAAAAAGACAAGGGCTGGGGATCTAGCTCAGTGGTGTAAGTGCCTGCCTGGCAAGTGTGAGGTTGTGAGTTCAATTCCAGGTGCCAAAAAAAAAAAAAAAGAAGAGCATGTTTAAGAGATTAAATACAATTACAAAGCTCACATCACTCACAAAACTTGACATTAGGAATCAGACATTCAACTTTTCTGGCATAAGAAACATTTTGTGATAACAGCATTATTTATATACTTCTTTTGCTTAAATGAGTTACTTTACTGAAAATTTTTATTTCAGTTAAGCTTGAAAAATTTTATGCTGCAGTGTTGCTTCATATATTTGATAAATAAGAAGTGAATAATTTTGAAAAAAATTTCTGGTTATAGAGTTAGTAACAGTATCTGCATTGGAGACTGTCTTTCAAATGTATATTTTTAAGCATGAAACTCATTTTTCTGTTTGGGAAGTAAACCAATGTTCATAGAAATTCTATTGCTGACAGACTGTTAAATCCTTTATGTAAAGTTGTTCATGATTCATTGCACATAAAAACAATGGCATTTCTGTAATCATTTTCTTTTCCTCTCACGTGAATATTTCTTCTAGTAATGACTGTTGAGAGTTTACTATTCGCTAGACACTTTTCTAGTTATTGGTGACAAAGCAATGAATAATGGATAAGACCAAAACTTTGTTAATGTGATTTACTTTTTTTGAGATTTTTGTCTTCAACCAATGAATCAGAGAATACTACTGTATTTTCAGACATTTAGGACTTTTCTACATTATTGTTAATAACTTCTAATTTCATTGTAACTAGAAATACATTCTGTAAGTTTTGAATTCATTTGACCGTTAGAATTAGAAACAGTCTATTATTTTTGAAAACAATTTTGGATATGTCTTATTCCTGTTTTATATTTCTATAGCTGTTAATATTTACAAGAGTATTCCTTAATTAATTTATCAGATCTTAGACACCTTCCTCACTGAACTATGCAGTGTTCCTCCATTTTTAATTTTTATGGCAAAGTGTTGCTAAGTTTAGTTAAGTTGTCCAGGCTGGTCTCTATCTTATGATCTTCCTACCTTGGCCTCTCAAAATGATACATTTACAAGCATGAACAACTGCACCCTAATTCTTCTACATTTAATTTAAATTTGTTTTAAAAATTATACTCAAAACAATGAATTTTAAATTCAAATATTGTGGCTTTCATTTAAATTACTTTGCTTTGTACCATTCCTTTATCTCTGCTCATGTTTGTTACGTTTTGCATGTATGCCATGTCTATTTAATTTATTTCACTATGTCTGCTCTAAAGTCATGGACCTTTCCACTACTGGAGTCTTTTCTTGGTTGATATCTTTTGATAAAATTTTCTTTTGAGAATGATTTACATTTTCCTAATTTTATGAATTTCAAATAATGTTTTTAATATAGCAAGGATATTTTGTGTGTTATGTCCTATATACTAAAGTCCTGCTATGGTTATATCAAGAATGTTAAAGATTTTTTTTTTCTGATAATCAATCTATTTAGGTTTGCCGTATTAGAGATTTTGCTTTAGTCTCTTGTGGAAAGTGACTCAAATCTTCATTAAAAAGCGAAAAAATAGTGTTACAAAGGACCTGGAAAAAGGAAAACTTTATAGAATATGGGTGGGAATGTAAAGTAGCACAATCACTATGAAAAAGAAAATTAAAATTAATTAATTAAAAAATTATATTTACCATGTGACCCAGTAATACCACTACTAATTATATATCCAAAGGGAATAAAATCAATACCGCAAATTTTATAGTTTCATGATTATAGGAACACTATTCAGAATAGCCAAGATGTATCTATCAATTGATGAATGGCTGAAGAAAAAATGACATATTAAATCTGTGGATCATTTTGGATAGTATGGTAATTTTCACAAAGCTGTTTCATCCAATACATGGTCATGGGATATTTTTGCCTTTTTTGTGTGTCTCACTCAAAGGTCTTATGTTCTGTTTTTTCCCCCTGTCTTATAGTAACAGGACCTTTGACTGAGAAAGAATACATTTTTATTGTGTACCCTTGAAAACATTCATGACTTCACAATCATGTGATCCACTGTGCTAACCCAAGAGAATCTGTAATAAACTAGAATCTGGGTTTTGTTTTAGCTTTGTCTTCAGGTTCACACATGATTCAGAACTTGGGCATAAAAAGTTTTGCTATTTATCACGCTTCGCACAATAGCATTTTATCATTCTTAATCAAAGAATTTATACTACCATTGTAGAAGTCCTACTTCTTTCCAGATGTGACATTTTAAATTTGTTTTAGCAGTATCAGCCACACTTCATTGTAGTATCATTTTAGAATCCAAATAGAAATTTTATTAACCTGAACTGTCACATACACTTAATGGTTTCAGTGGTTACTCCTTGAACACTTTCAAATGCCATCAGTTTACTATATTACTGCCATAATATTGAATTAATTCATATTATAGCAGAAATAGTTTGAAGGTTGAATATAGCCACCATCAATCTTCCACACAGTCACCATCGACCTTCCACATCCACAAATGATGTGGGTGATGAAAAAGCATATTATGAACCCATTGTAGAAACATACATGTAAAATAAGTCCATTCTTATCTGACAAAAATTTTGAATTACTATTAGAGAGCCTTATTATAATGATCGCTACAATTTTTGGCCTCTCAATTAAGTAGTTATACACCACTTGCCAATTTTACAGCTATATTTCACATACAGTCTCTAATTCAGTTTCAAATTCAGGTAATTTACTACTTTCATTTTGTGTATACTATTTTGGTTTGGCATATTTTGTTTCTTTCAAATTAAAGTAATGAAAACTAAAAATCAAAGCATTTGATGTGTTGAAATTACTCTAAAGTGTGCATAGTGAAATAAAATTATTGGAAGGCTTCACATTTTATGGGTACTCTACTGTGAAATTTAGAACACTTCAATAATTTTAAATTACTCTTCACTATACAAAGCAATTTAAATTTATTGGAAATGAAATCTAGTAGAGTTCAAATTCTGGGCAATGTTGTACATATTCTTTGAAAATTACTAAGAGCACTTAAGTGTTTTTATAAGCACTTCATTAAAAGGTAATCCAAGCTTTGGTGTGGAATGATGTAGAAACATTTGGGAGTGTTGGAGTCATTCCAGCTTCAATTCTAATTCAGAAAATTATAGTTCTTTATGAAATACACTCTACTGATATTAACTATAAAACACTCATAACGTGGTTCTTAAAATGCAAAAAAGTATTTTTAAATATTTTAAATATTTATATTTCCCAGCATTTTTGCAAATCATTTCAGGTAGATAAGAGTTTCACTTATTATAATTTGAGGGTTAAGACTTAATGCCAAAAGAGGTTCAAATGAATTCCAACTCTACTGAAATGATGCCATCAAATGTTTCACTCTATGATATCACTATATGCTGACACAAGAAATCTAGTGTTATGTAAGCACTCCAAAGTCTGGTAATTGATGAATTACAGTGTACAATGTATTCATTGTAAGTAGGTTTACTATTTCATTACATAATTTGAATATAAAATTTTAAAGTATCTGTACCATTTCTAAAGCATGAGCGTCTCTTAAATTAAGAATGAATATCCTCAAATACGAGTAGAATGCTCAGGGAGACATTCCCTCCTGAGGATAATGTTTGCAAAAGTGGGTATTAAGGGCAGCCTATACCAAATCTTTTCCTTCTGTGACACAGGTTTGTGTTTATATACAATGCAGTTTGCTGAGGAACAGTGAAATTAATCCATGGTTTTGTCTATTATTAAGAAACATCGTATACAAGAAGACCACCTGTGCACAAGAACTTCCTGAACCTTAAAGAAGGGTAAATTTTCTTATTTCATCTTACGAAGAAGCAGGGCTTTAAGCATGGTGTCAGCATTTCAGAAATGATGAATAAGCTAGCTTGAAGTACTTCATGCATGCATTTTAATGATTAAAAAGGGCTATAATTCTTCCTACCCTACCTAAAATTCCGTGGGAAGCTAACTTCTGAAACCAAACCTGCATTATCTGGTAAGCATCTTCCTATAAAAGAATCCAAATGCAGTTCACAGTATTCGCCTCCAGTGACATTTATTCTAATTGAATTGTAAATGAAGCAGTGAAGGTGTAAACCAACCCAAAGTTCCCTTCACTACAGAAAGGCAGAGAAAATCCTTAAATATATCCCTTTTCATTGCCAGGGATTCTAAATGACCTTGAAAATTGTCCACAATTTTTATGTGAATATCTTCACTTTAAATGTCTTACATGTCAAGGTATTCAGTATAGCAAAAGAGTCAAATTAATAAATAGCACAAGTTGAAATGTTAATATAATTTATTTACAAAACAAAATGCTAACGCTTATTAAAATACATTAAATAAGCTCAAGTTAAATGCTTTGACTAAGTTTGAAAAATGCAAGTGCCTCTTCTGGAGTTTGTAGTTATAAAGTGAATCTTAATTTTTATTTCTGGTGAAGAGTCAGCCCTTTTTGTTAATCAAGCAGAGCAATATTAGTGAACACATAGGTGTTTAAAGAACTACACAAATTATAAGTGTGAGAAATCTAACTCAACATTTTAGAATATAATAAGAAGAGACAAATACTTTTAGAATTGATAGTTGAGAAGTATCCTTCAAGGTTGAAAAAAGTGATTCATACAAAATGTAAGGGATTTATAGAATTAATTATTATAATTTTCAATAAAAAGTATTATTAAATCTAAGTGAACAGAAGAATGTAACTACCAACCATAGTTAAAAACATTGATTATCTGTTGACAATCTGAAATTTGATATTCCGGTACTTATAAAACTATGGCTATACTTAACTACAACGGATGCTTGCTCTAGTATATACAGAACCTACACTCATGTAATATCAGTAAAGTCAGAAATGTGAAAGAATGAAGCAAACAATTATAGAGATCTCATAGAACCTGTGTTAATAAATTAAATCCTATGGAATGTATCCAAGAAAGAGTTGATAAAGAAATTAGGGTAGAGAAAATATTCTAAACAATCTTGTGCCATGATACGATTAGTTCTTTGAAAAAAATACAATAGTATTTTAAATTGCATATGAACTAACAAGAAATCAAGGAGAAAATAGTTAAAATTGAAGTACGTATGTTAAGGAAAAGAAATTAAAGCGGCTAAAGAAGAAAATGAAAATACCTCATCTCAACGCATATCACTAAGATCTATGCCCACTTCAGCTTCAAGGGAGCAATACCTCTCATATTTGAGATTTCTTAAAAATTAAAGATCTATCATCGAGTTTTTGTAAGTCTGGTAATTGATGAACTGCACTACAATACAGGGGTAAGAGTAAAAACATTAACTGAAAACAAAACTATATAGTTGCATGCTAATATATATATATATATGCTGCATGCTAACACATATTTGTGCTTACAAAATAAAGACATAGAAACTGTGTGTAGAAGAGAAAAAATAAGAAATAAATGTCATGGATAAGTGACAATTATGCCCCAAGAATGAAATGACTGATGCATAATTGTTTATCACAACTGAAGAATAAATAATAATAAATCTTATAAGACTCAAAAATGAGAGGATATAATAAATCATTCAAAAATGGGAAAAAGATACTTGGAATACAAATAATTTACAACGATGTGTAAGGACACTTTATTTCAGGTTAATACATGGAAAAGAAACCGAAAGGTATCTTGTTACACTCATGAAACTGGTATAGGGTAAGAAGTATTACCAAGCTGAATGTTTGTATTTGGAAAATGAAATAGCTATACCAACTAGATAAGTTGAAATAAGTAAATTGCTTTATAAACCAGCTTTGCCTTGCCATTTAATACCTTTTTATGTGCATCTGTGCACACATTTTTAAACATGCATATATGTATACATACACGTGTATTTATACACTTATATACATTTACATATATTTATATACACAGCTTAAAGTAGAGATGGTTTCTAAGTTGAATTCCTATATATGACATATGTAAAACATATACATATGCATGTTTATACATGTGTATATATTTTCCTTTAAAACTATTCTCTGAGCTGACATGTAACCTCTTAAGCATATATATCAGAGTACTTCCAGAAGTTGTGTCAAAGAAGACATATAAAAGTCATATATAGCCATCTTTTTACTCTAAATTAAAAATTAGAATAAATATCCATGGATAAAAGAACAAAGAGCTGTATTTTTCATATCAACAATGAAAAAGGAGTGAACCTCAGCTATGCATAGCCACAAAAAATGAGTATTAATGACATAATGATATGCTCAAGAACTTTTTTTTTTTGGTTATTGCAAACCACTAAATATACCATACAAAATAAACCAATACTCTATTTAGAAATGCATGCATGTACTCTGATTTTTGTCTTCAAAATTTGGTTGGCAGAATGATGAGATGAGATGGGAGGCCTTTTGCCAGATCTGTATGTAGAGGCACCGTCTTTGAAAGGAACTGAGGACTTTCATGGGCTCCTGAATTAATTCTCACCAGAAAGTTCCTATGAAAAGAGCAAATATGGCCCTTGCATCTGGCATTAGGTCTTCCCATGTGCTATCCAACTCCCATCATCAAGGTGAAGTTACCCACCAGGAACTCTTTAACAGAGTTGAACTGAAGCCCCCAGTATATCCTTGAACCTCCTAAACTGTGACTTGAAGAAACCTCTTGATGAATTGTTCAGCCTCTGGGGTTTTATAGAAATGGGAAATAGATAAACACACATACATTAAGAAACTTTAAAAATAAGGATACAATACATCCAAATATACAATATCATATCTTGTCATTTAATTAGCTACACTCTTTTCATATTTATTTTAGTGTTTCTCTTTTAAGGTATAATTACAATAAATTATTGTGCTTTAGTTTATTCATGAACATACTACCTGTAAAATTTTAAATGAAATCTTTTGTGAATGTCTTTTGAATTATTCTGATGATAAATTTAGTTTAAAATAAAAAATGATAAAAATATCTTCAGAATTTAAATATGGGTAGTCTGCTTTCATAGTGCTTAGGCCTGTCAACTATGGCACTTACTTTATGTTTCTGCTTCCTGCATTGAACTGAAGTGCCAGTGTATAACTTTTTAATCACTGTATTTACATGAACAGAAATGCATGTTGTATATCTCAATAATTTTAATCAAAAGTATTCAGGTCTGAGAACTGTAATAAATTTTAAAAGGCTTTGCATTCACCTACATTGATTTTTTTCTCTCAATGTTACATATCAATATATGAATGTCTTTTGATCCAAATCAACATGTGACAGTGCATATTTGTAAAACCTAATGTTTTTGGTTGTGTTATTATTAATCCATTTGTTCAGAGATATTGAAATACTTAGCTTTGTTTTTGCTTCAGAGGTATAACCAAAGAGTGTTTTCTGTTTTCATTTTTCTTATTAATATCTGATGTCTTCACCTTACCGTATATAATTCCTTAAAACCGTATGCGCCTGTTCATGGATGAATTCTTTCCTCCAATATCAAATAATCTGGTATGATTTCAAATTGTGATTTTACTTTTTTGGCTCCTTTAAATATCTTGATGAACAGTAAGACAGAATGGCATAGTAATTAGTAGTAGTTGCTTTAATTCAATTTATATTTGATGTTTTTCTTCCTACAATGTCAGACCTAAGGATGAGAACTCTTACATCTAGATTATCTTTTGGGAAATTAATTTATAAAATATTGTCCCAATAGCCAATGTGACAATGCTTTTGTATTGATAAATAATTGGCATACATTAAAATAAAATTACAATATTTTGAAATACCAAATTGTCTGAAAATGACAGAACTGCAGAATTAGTTATTTTATAAAGATAATCTTAATTTAAAAATAGTGTTGGCCTGAAGACAGTGCACCTGGTTGACACATTGTGGTTATTTGCTCATTTTTCTTATCAATTATTGGTTAAAAAGTTGAAAAGTATTTTAGAGAATAAATGGTTTCACATGAAATAGTAGAATTCACCTTTACACAAAACAATGTCATTTTCTTGCTCATATCAAAGATAATTTAAAGAAGATAGTTTACTGTGAAGATCTAAATTTGCCATTTTATACTTTTCTCCTTAAAATAACTCCTATTTCACTAATTAAGAAACTGAAGTTCAGATGCAAAAAAAAATCTTTAAATCATTTAATAAAAGGAACTACAACTTGAAACTAGATCTATATTAACAACAAAATAATTACTTCTATTTTCCCATCCTGTCTTTCTGGAAGCTAACTCTCGCTGATCTGTTGACAAGCTTTGAAATATACTTCACACATTGTAACAGCAAGTCATAAACACATTTATAAAGGTGAGTAAGAGCAGCATCAAATATGACACCACACAACCTAAATTATTCTCTCTGATGTCTCCTTTGTAGAAGACATTTTTCCTCTCGTACTGTACAAATATAGTATAGGAAGCTTGAGGGCACGTCACAAAGAAATGGCATATTTCAGACAGGAGCATTGTTTTGATACCATTAATGAAAATATCTTCTGATAAACTGATGACCCAGAGTTCAAGGCACAATATTATATTGAAACTAATGATCACAAGCCATGTTGGATGAGGGCATGATGAATTTTTTGTTAGTATAAAAACATGTTCTTGACTGGATCATCCTGCGCTGAGGAGTGTCATTGAATTTACACTGCAAGCCAAGTTGATAGAAACTGCTCTACAAAGCCTTTTGCATACTGATCTTCTGTTACTTCAGTTACGGACTATTTCCATTTTCCTCTAAATCAATAGACTATAAAAAATAAATCCAAGCTGGGAGTGGTGGCTCACGCCTGTAATCCCAGCACTCGGGAGGCTGAGACAGGAGGATTGTTGAGAGTTCGAGACCAGCCTGGGCTACAAAGTGAGCTCAAGGCCAGCCTGAACGGAATAGTGAGACCCTGTCTCAAAAACACCAGGGATGGGGATCTAGCTCAGCGGTCTAAGTGCCTGCCCGGCAAGTGCAAGGTCGTGAGTTCAATCCCCAGTGCTGAAAAAAAAAAAAAATCCATAGACTGTCAATTCTTATGAAGTGTCACATATAAAATACTGTCATGATTATAATTTAATTCTTTTAACTTTGTTGTAAAGCTTAGTATCTAATAGTTTAAGTCCCTTTCAAACCATTCTAATAATATTTCTTATCATTTATTTTGATCATTGTTTGGCATATGCAATAATAGATTTCAATTTGGCATATTCCTAGATGCATATAATATAAATTGTTCGTTTCCATTTCCCATTACCTCTGTGCCTCCCACCTCCCCTCCCTCTTCATTCTTTTCTCCTCCTCTAATAGACTTTCTCTTTCTTCCAGCCCTTTTTGGTGTCAGTGATCTTTGGTAATAATGGTCCCCTTAGTAAACTGTATCATTGTTTCGGTTTTTAAACTTGAAAAGTATAAGTGCTGGAGAGTAGCTTATTAAAATTGTACAATTTATAGATCTAGTCACCATAATGCAGTAGTTATTGTAAATCACCATTTATGTGTGTTATCACTCGATTCTTAATTTTTCCTCAATAAATTTTCATATTTCTCTGTACAAATAACTTTTATAACATTTATTAGACATTTATATGAGTTGTATAAAGTTTTGCTTTTATAGTCTGTTGTTTTTCTTTATCCGTAATGATACTTTACATATTTCTAAAGTTTAAAATGGCATATGTACAGTGGTACCTCAGTTGATGATCTTAATCCGTTCCGCCTTTCTGGGGAGGATGGCCAGGTTCCCGTTCTCACGGGGTAGGGGGCCAAGGTCCTTTGTGTTACCTGATGCCAAGTTCGCCAACAGAATCAAAATGTTACCGAACGCTTCTGTTCACCAACTGAATTTTTCGCGAACAGAAGCGTTCATGAACTGAGGCACCGCTATAGTCAGTTTATTAATTGGATCACGTCATGGGTCACAAAGGACTGGAACTTCTTACTTGAGAGAAATTATGAAAGCCCAATTTCTGGCGATATCTGTATTTTTAAAAACTCTTATTGCCCAAAAGGGCTTTTAAAAACCCAAAGAAGGCGCCACAATACATATTCAAGAATTGCTTATATTTCTTTAGTTCAATACGGTAACTTAAATAAATTTTTTAAAATCTATGGTATATTCCAAAATGACTAAAATACAACTGTATAAAACTTTTAACATATAAAATGATCACTGAATATTTGAAGATTACTTATGTTAGTGTTGCACAGTAAATACATGTATCAATCACCATACTTATCCAAAAAGATGTAAAAATGTTTTCTTTTTAAAAATGCACATTCAGTCTGTTTGACTTTTGTATTGCTTCTCTCCCAGGTTTTCAAACACCGTATTTTCCGTATTCTCTGCTTCCATTCCATTACTTAGCTATTCATATGTCAGAAAATTAGACCATACCTCATGTAGATCCTGCATATTATGAAAGTATTTATTGTGTAGTTCACAAATAGTTCACTTATAGCGCATGTCTTTATTCTTTGTGCTTCCATTTGACAGTAATTATTGATACCTAATTTCCTGGTCTTCGAAGCAAATTCCTTGTGATCCTCCTGCCTCAACCTCTGAGTGTTGGGGATACAAGCCTGCACCATGACACCCAACCATAAAGTCAACTGTTAAGTAACTCTGACTATTAAGCTCATTTTAATTCCTTGGACTCTTTATTGCATCTGTTTTACAATTTTAATTTGAAATCTATTTATACATTCCATTTTTCTGGTGAAATTTTCCATTGTCTTCTATTTGCTTTGACATATTAATCAGCTATTTAAAATTGCTTGCAATTAACTCCAAATAGGGATTATCTTCTATTCTGAATCTATTGTCAATTAACTTTATGATTTTTTTGTCTTTCTGTCTTGTCTCACCGAGCTGTAATATTATTTTTCAAATTGAACTTCAAGTATGAAACATTGTAGTGGAGAGGTGCCTAAGTAACTAAAGTAATCTGGATTCAGTCAGAATCAGACAAATTGAGGGCTGTTCTATTTCCTGTTTGCTTTGCTCTTAGAATGTAACATTTTATGCAGCTCAACTGGAATGTTTGATACAGAAGCTCCTCTTTGCAACTGAATTTCAGTTTTTACGTATCTAGTATAATAAAAATGGCACTGTTTCTGCTTAGGTTTCCAACATCTCAGCTGCTCCTTCAGGAGTGATGTGCTGGCCTCTCATCCCTCACCCTGAGTTCTTGGTTTCTCATGTTTTGACTGCTTTGATGGCCACTCAATGGCTTCAAATTGTTTATTTTTGTATTTTAAATTGTATTTACTTTGAAACTTTAATTCAGCTTTGTAGTTGTGCTCAGTGGAAATAATGATCTTACAAATCTTATTCATAATGACCCAGCGTGGAAGTGTGGCTTTTAATCAATTGCTGTATTCCTCTTTCTAAATAACTAATGGTATTATTTCTTTTTGGTCCTTTTATTTTTGTTTAGCATTTCAGCACCTCAATTATATTTTCCTTGTATTCATTCCTAGAAATCCTTGTTTCCTAGAGGCTACTACTAATTCTTATTTCCATCAAAACAAAGAAATATAATTATATTCTCTGCATGTGGCTATTTTAATTTCCTGTTAGGATAATGACATTTGTCAAGAAGGATAACCAAAATAAAACAAAAATGTAACTAAATGAAAACTGCTGGACTCATATTCAGTATTCAATTTTCCTATATTTAAATTGGTCAGGGATGTAAAAAAGATACTCAACAAAACAAATTAGTTAATAATTAAAAAAACAGAAATTTTAGGGAAAATATTTTTGTTGCAATGACTGATAATCCTTAGAAAATTTCTTTTCTTCTTGATCGCACAGTAAATAAGATTTCCTGTTATTTTTGGCATTGAGTGAAACAGTGCCAATGAATTTGAACCAAAGGCGTGTGGGTAAATGAAGAGTCGATGGTTACTGAATCGATCATTAAATATCACCCACATATGGGAAACATGCTAAAGAGTTTGTGCCTTTGGTGATTATCAAATTCAGAGCAAGAAATATGTCAAGCTACTGAAATTTGGGACTGCCTTGTTACCGCACTTAATGTAGTTTCCTATTAATCTACTTTTCTGATAAAGGCTAAATATATTTCATTCTTCTTATACATGTGTTAAATTGGTACCATTTTGATTTAGAATTTTGAACAGCTTACCAAAGCTAGTACTGAATTAATAAATGTGAGAAAAATAGCATCAGGTCAAAATATAAAACCAAATTTTTAAATGAATTCATAAGTTTAAGTAACCTGTAAATATATATCATAGATATGATCAGAAACAGAAGCTGATATATCTCATGGTTTTTCTTGCATGAGAAACTCAATTATAAATAAAGAGCAAGATAAAAAATAATAAAAGGAGGTAGGAAGATAGTTCTTTCTCAGATGGTAAGGCAAGAGATGAAAAAGGAATTAACATGTTATATGTACACGTACGAACTCCACCCAGGAATGGAAATGTTATGAAAGCAAACGTGCAATAATAAAAATAAGAATAGAAAATATAGCACTAGGGTTTTGGCACAGAAAGGCACAAATTTATGAGTCATTCAGAAAATATTATTTGAATAAATAGTGTTATATTTAAATATGTTGACCAAAAGGGGCCTCTGAGAGTCATAAATATTCAAAAATATTTTTCAGTTTAGTAAGGACACATTATAAACCACATATTTAAATGAAACATTTAAAATGTGAATTATTCTTGGTCATGTATTTAAAAATAGATCACCACTATAAAAAGATTCTGTTTTAAAAAGGTTATTGGTGAATTTCAATATATAATGAGACAAAACATAAGGAGTCTTAAGACACCTTCTGGCTATTCTGGATGTGATGACATTAAAAGTTCTGTGATGACATCACCCTTGTTTTTGAGATCACCACAATCATTACCTAAAATCATATAGTTTTCCTTTGATTTTTTTTTTTGAGAAAGTGCTCATCTGAATTGAAATTAACCAGGACTCAGGTTTTAATCATAGGAGAGTGATAGCAATGCACGAATCACAATTTTAGAGGTGCAATTTCAACTCTAAGTAGCTAGAAATAGTGGTTTTCTGATAAAGTACCATGTATGCAGTTCATTTTCTCAAACTATTGACCATCTATATTAGTGGATTTCTTTAAATTCTGTGTATTAAATTTTATATTGATAATAAAGAGAATAAAATAATTATAGACATATGATAGTTAATATACTAATTTCATGAAATAGTCTTCAGTTTTCTCTGCTATGCAAAACTGGCTCATTGAATGATTTACAAACACAGGTTCTGCTTTAAGGGAGAAAGGAACGTGAATAAATACTGCAGTTTCCCTTCTGATGAATATTTGACCTTGTAGATACATTGAGGCTCTAAGGAGACTGACTTATTGTCTTCAATTGGACCACTACCAATCACTGAGCCAAGCAGTGGGGAGTGCTTTTGAATTACTGCCTTGTTGACTTTGATAAACATACAAAGCCCTGGTCGAAAGGTTTGCCCACTTCAACCAAGCCAAGACTTGGCCTCAGAATTCCCCTTGTGGCTGGCGGAGTATGTCCAATCTGTGCTGTGTTCTGATGTTTTCCTTTCTACATTTCCTATTTAATTCATTGTGCTGCTCCCTACTCCCCAATATGTATTTTGCACTTTCAATCGTCTCTTGCTTTCCAAGGGTGGCGGACACTTGACACAAGCAAGAAAGATTTTGAATTAGGTGAAATTAAGCATCATAAAAATAAAATTTACCTCACAGTTTCCTTTCAGAGGTTAAAGTTTAAACAAAATAATTTTGTGTCTTTTAAATATTTAAATATTCATTGCATTAGTTTGTAGCAATGTAAACATTTCTAAATGGATAAAACACTAAAATTCTTAATGCCTGATGAGTCTTAACTTATCATCTTTTGTATTCTTCATTAACATTATATGTGAACTGATGCTTTTCAGTTACAATCTGCACAAATGGAAGAGGAAAAAAATATGTATTATTGCTATAAATTTTCCCTCCAGGTAGGCTAAATGCTCAGGAAAGAACATGTACCTAAGTAAGACAAGAGATTTTTTATAATGTTTAAAATTCAACTTAAAAATAAATATAAATATTAATATATAAGGTAAAATAAGAAATTCGTAATTTATAATTAAAGATTTTTTCAAAGCCAATCACATTATGAACCCAGATACTGATTTTTTGTAAGGGACAACCAGCTTCAGTTATCAGACAAATTCATATCTATTGAGCATTATGAGAAAATAAATCTTGGAATTAGTCTCAAAAACAGTACCTACAGTTTTATACTACAATGTCACAAAAAGTTGCCTATACTTCTCATAGCACTGATAGACTCATTTTAATAATATTTAGGTTTGATCTCAGTTCTCCATCTTGTAATTATATTCTAACTATCGCATTAAATATTAGTTGTACAAAAGAGGAGAGGAATCAGAGAATTTTTCCTTTTTTAATGGAAAGAGCATTATATCACTTAGAGCTACACTGTCTCACTCTACAATTATAAAACTTCAATATCAGAGAAATAGACTTAAGGAATTGGTATTGATTCTCAGAAGTATCAAGTTGCTGTCAAGACAATGAACCATTGCTCCAATTGTCTGCTCATAAGAGATGATGCAGCAAAGCTGCACACCTCTCACTACAGTTGCGGAAGCTCACCATGATAACATGCACAGCTATGAGAAGAGGTGCAGCTGGTACAAACTTTATGTGTAATCTGTGAACTAGTTACAAGTTGGTCATGAAATAGAAAATAAAATTAACTCTGTGTTAGCTCATATGACCTTTGTATAAATTGTCTAATCACCACATTTATCTTGAGCTGTCTATATTGATTGTTTATGCTCTCCTTTCTCCCCCCCCCAAAATAAATGGATTATCCAGAGTGGCTGTACAAGGTCATGTGAGCTTATTTGGGTAACGCAGTATGACTGTACTGCAGGAATCATAATATAATGAATGCAATATGCTTCAACAGAAAATAGATTTTTAGTACAGAAAATACCTGTACAAGAAACAATTGACATTTTTTGTTTTGGTTCCTAAAATTGAAAAGGAACATGCACCCTTAGTGATGGCTAAAGTTTTTGTATTTCCTGTTTTAAGTGTGTCCAAGTACTTTTGATTATGTGTAAGTTATTTGAAGATGCAAAATTATTTTCTGATAAATTCAAATATTGTTTTTATACTTAAGTGAGCTATATATTGGCTTGTCTCATGTGACAATAGCATTAATCAAAGAATTTTTTTTTACAAGTCTGAGGTTAAAGATGAACTTAGCTGTCATCCCTGAGTGCTTTTGTTCTAAAAATTCCATCTCTGATAGAGAAAACCTTCCCAATGTCTCTCTTAAGAGAAGTTGTTTTTGGGTGAAGTGAATATAATCACATTTAGCCTGTCAATAAAAGCACATAAATGTTTTGGCTGAGAATAACAGTGCTGAAAATTGTGAGTGGCAGTGGTGTTATTGAAAATAAAATAAAGTGAAATGTGATTTCACTTGTGTGTTTACTGTGTTTACTTATATCATGATGTTTTTTTCTTAAGCTTAGTTTGAAAACTTCTGCTTTTGTTATCTTGTGATGTTCATATTTTTCACAATTTCATATTATAAATAAGTTAGTAATAAGTAAGGAAAATAAATAAATTAGTAAAAGTTGGAGTATGAATTTCAAAATAGCAGTGTAAAATGGAAATGTGATGTGAATTTTTAAATTAATAACATATGTCTAATTCCAATGTTATGTTAATTGTTGTATGATAAATGATTAAATAATCCATTGAAATTCAGCAGCTACCTAATATGATATTGCATACTTTTAAAAAATGTCTGCTCTCTCTAACTTAAATTTAAATGTCTGTATTTATCCATTTACAATCTAATTATAGTGGTTGATTGAGTGCATATTTTTGTTCATGATAATTTTAGGAGAGTTTCTGTAATTTCACTTTTCTGCCTCATTAATGGAAATAGTAATGAATTATAACTACTTTTCAGTTGCTGGTTAAATATTTGTACTTATAGATACTTCAAATGACTTAAATATGCAATTTTGTTTTCTTTGTTAATTATTCTACTGTGTGTTTCTGGAGAGAAAAAAAAAAAGGCAGGCAAGAAAGAAAAAAAAATTCCGTGTTTTCCAACAGAGAAAAAGGAAGATAGGAAAGAAAGAAATTTAACATTTCACGTATTAAGATATTACATACTAGTAAAATCTGTTTTTCCCATATTATTCTTTTGCCATTACTGGGGATCGAACTTTAGGGTTTCATCTCTGCTAGGCAATGCTCTGTCAGTAAGCTGTGCCTTCAGCCCTTTGCATGATCTTTTTAGATGAATACAGTAATATTTTTTCCATTCATGATCCAAAGAACACTAAAATAATCTGAAAAAATGAAAGTCAATATGCTGTGCAAATTTTCATATGAATCATTTTTTCTGTTAAAGAACAAGAGTCAAGTTTTCAAAAAAAAAAAACTTCCTTTTACTTACCTGATAATTTATATGCTGAAATATATTTATTTCATTAGATGCAAAAGATTGACTATTTGACCATTGTATCTCCAGAGGACTCCTCAGAGGTAAACACGAGACAGTTACTTATGCCTACTTTTGTTTTTATTAAAGTGTTAATTACTATATGAAATCATTAATTATTCTTAGAAGGTTAGTGTAAGTTATTTCTAGTTGTTTACATCAAATTCTAAGGCAATAATTGGAGAATGATGATAGCACTAGAAAGGTTTTTTATAGCATATTATAAATATTTTCTGAGTATATGTTTTGGCCTGGAAAAGCAAATTTTTACTGAAAACATCACTTCTTATCAGGCATGTATATAGGAAATGATTCTAGAGAAAATGTAAAACAACACATTTTGAAACCCGCTTATGTCGTGAAGTGGAACTCAGGACCTTCATTCTGCCCTATTCCCTTGAGACTTTACCGGTATTATTTTTGTAGCTTCAGTATAGTACCTTTTTCTATTACCTGTTTAAATCATCTCCCTCAGGTGAATATAAGCTTCAAAGTATGTATGATGGGTTTTACTTATTTATTTTATTGCCATTCCATGTTAAGTAATTGAGGCAGAGTAGTCATAATGTATTGCATTAAAAATGAATGAATGTGCATATGAGATCAACCTTTGAAAATCCTCATGACTAAGAAATTTAAGACTGCTCAGTGAACACAAAATTAAGCATTCAGAAATTTATAATTGCAAAAGAGACCCTTCTCTGGTGCTGTAAATAAGATGTTTTCCCTAATTTAGTATTAACAAGAGACATGTGCATTGGAAATGATAAGTTACTTTCTTACACTATTTATAGAACATATTTTATTCCATTTCTCTATTTGTTATCTATCTGACAAAAACCCAGTGAGCAGGTATTCTTAGTCTTTTTACATCAATCTTTGTCTTTCTGCTCTTCAATTCTAGTTGTAAATTCTAAGGAAAAGATGGCAAAAGAAGAAATTTTTCTGTATCAGTTTCATATATAATGATTTTTTTTTCCCTTTCACTAAGTATTTCAAATCTCAGGAACTGTTCTTGGTTAAAAGAGAACCTTGCTTCTCTTTCTGTTTTTGAAAGACTACTGACATAGAAAGATTGCTTGGGGTAAAGTACCATTAACCTGCCAGGAAGTGAAACAGCTTTAGACAAACCCTCTGATCAAGAAGAGCTTCACTGAGTGTTTTATGCCCTCTTCTATTATTAATATAAATCTTTATTATATTTAAAATAAAACAACAACTGACACATGCTTTTAAACCAGTAATAACTCGATTCTTGGAATGTCTAATCCAGAAAACATTGAGTCCAAAGATGCTCTGCTAAAAAATATACCTTAATCTTAAAGTTGTACTTTCAGGAAAATGTAAAGTAAAAATAAATTATTTGCAGTTGTAGCATATGAACAACCTGAAGTCTCATGTTAAACATATTTTTCAAACTTTGTGTATAATTTATTGATAAAATAAAAAAACATTCTAAAGAAGTATTTATTCATTTCCACAAATATTTTATTTGTTGTGCTTTAGATAATACATAATTTCTTCTCGAACAATATGTGTGCTTTCTTGTCTTCTCCGTTGTGATCAAGGGCAACAGCAAAAAAGACTCAGTCACTAGCACTTTGTTTAAATGAATGTGTAGAATTAAGACTTCTCTTAGGTAGTAATATTCATCAGAGATCCATGTAATGGAAGAATTTTTTATATTAAAATATGTGGGGCTAAATCTCAAATGAAGACACCACTGGTACAAAGACCCTACAGCAAAGGGTCGAATATTCTCCCAGAAAATGAAGGATGTTCTTGCTGAAACACACAAGTGAAAGAGGAAAAGGGACCGTTTTCTTCTGTTTTTATTCATGCATCTCTCTCTGGATCTTTTTCTCCTTGACTTTCTCCTTCTTGTAATGCCCTTCTCATAGATTTAAGGTGCACAACATTTATTTTCCTATTCATGTGTATTTTAAATGATTGCTATAGTCAATCAAATTATTTATTCATCCCCTTGCATAGTTTGTTGTGAGTATATTTATGTTAAGAAAATCTAAAATCTGTTCTCTTAGCAAAATTTTAGTACATAAAATAACATCATTCATTATAGACTTCATGCTGTATTAGATCTCTAGACTTATTCTTCCTATACAACTACAAATTTGTAACTTTTATGTACATCCCTTTACCTCTACCTCTGCTCTCCTGATAAACACCATTCTAATCTACTTATATGATACACTTTTTTTTCTTGTTTCCATAATAAGTGAGATCACTCAGTAATTTTTTTTCAGAGCCTGGATTTTGTGTTCTGGTTTCATCTATGTTGTGATAGATCTCAGTATCTCATGTTCTTTTTTTCCCTTTGTTTTTCTTTTTAAAATTTTTATTTCCATTAGTCATGTTTGCAGAACATAAATACCACATTCATCAAAGGAAATTGGCACATATACAGAACATATCTATTATCTCCTTTTTGGTGCTGAGTATATCACAATATTTGCCCATTAACCTGTTGATGACTCTGATAGCTACTGGAAATAATGTTGCAATGAATATAGAAGGAGATAGCTCTTGGAGAAGCTGATTTCATTGTGTCTAACAAAGGAATTTCCCTATGCCAGGGTAATTCTGTTTTTTTTTTTTTTTCTCTTTGGAGAACATTTTCAATGCTTGACTTAAAAGATTCTACTAGTTTGTATGTCCAACAGTGAAGAAGAATTTCTATTTCCTTATACCCTTGCTGATATTTGTTTTTTTGTTTTGATCTGTATTTTTTTCATAACAGCCATCTTAGCAAGGGTAAGTGACTGTCTTATTATTTTGATTTGAATTTCCCTGACAACTGATGGGGCTAAAGATCTTTTCATACACCCATTAGTCATTGTTATATCTTTTATTTTAAAATAAAGTATATTTTGCTGATTTAATTTAGTTGTTCTTGTTTACTTCTGATTTATGTGAGTTTATTATATATTGTCCCTTAGTAGATTTTATTTTTTGCAAACATTTTCTAGACATGTATCTGCTGAATTTTAATTTTATCATTTCTTTGTATTGCAGGAGCTTTTTAGATTCATATAGTCCTACTTGTTTATTTTTGATTTGATGCTTGACTTTTTGATATGATATTCAAAAGTACTATATGAAGGCCAACATCAAGGACTTTTCTCCCAGTTTTCTTTAAGGAAATTTACAGTTTGAAATACATTACGGTCTTCGCACATTTTGAGCTTCCTTATTGTATGTTTTCAGTGTCCAATTTCATTTTTTTGCAAGTAGATATCCAGGTTTATCTACACCATTTATTGAAAAGTTCATTCGTTCTCTAAAATGCTCTTTTAGAAATCTTGTCCAACATTAGTTTTATATATATATATATATTTGGGTTTATATCTGGACTGTCTATGCGGTTCTATTATTTTACATGTCTGTCTTTGTATGCAACTGTTGCATTATTTTGGTTATTATGGCTTTGAAATATAATTTGAAGTAAGGACATGTGATTCTTGTAACTTGTGATCCTGCTGACTCAACCTCCCAGGATGCTGAGAATATAGGCATGTGCCACCACTCCTGGCTTAGAATTATTTATATCTATGTTAAATTTCATTGGTGTTGTGTGTGATAAGATTACATTGAATCTGTATATTGCTTTGAATAATTTGGATATTTTTGACAATATTGATTACTCTAATATATGAAAATGAGAAAATTGTTGACTTGTATCTTTATTTGTTCATCAGTTCTTTACAGTTTTTCCTTCCTGTTGAATTATTTCTGATTATCACCAAAATGTTTTCTTGATATGTTTTTTGAAAACCTCATTATTGGTAAAAAATAAATCCAACTAATTTTCATAGATTGATTTTTGTATAATGTTACTTTAACGAATTTACTTAGAAGCTGTATTCATTTTATATAGACTTAGCTTTTATACATATGAACAATGACATCTGAAGACAAGGATAGTTTTACTTCTTTCTTTCTGACGTGGATGCCTTGACTGATTTTTCTTTTTGGTTGCTTTTCCAGTGTTTTCAATACTATGCTGAGAGTAAGTGGTAATACTGGGCTTTCAAAAAAAAAATACTGGGCATTCTTCCCTTGTACCAAATACTTATTATTACATAAACTGTGGACTTGTTATGAATGGCTTTAAGCATGATGAGGAAATTTCCTTTTAGACTTATTTCAAAAGTTTTTATCTTTTGGAAAGGACATTTAACTTTATCAAGTTTTTCTCTGTATCTACTGGCTTGATCATAATCATGTAACTAATATTTTCAATTCTTCTACTACATGCCATTTTCAATTTGCATATACTAAATCGGTCTTGTATCACTAGGATAATTTCTGTAAGATCCTAGTACATAATCCTTTTGATACATTGTTGAATGTAGTCAATATTTTGTTGAGGAATTTCTTTTTAAAAAATTCTATATTCATCAGTGTCGAGGTTTGTATCTAGATATCCCCACAAAGTGTCATGTACTCAGAGGCGGGACTTCGGAAGTTTGGTGGATAATGGGTATGTAATACTGAGATTAAG
The DNA here is from genome assembly GCA_004365215.1 of Cuniculus paca. NCBI lineage: Eukaryota > Metazoa > Chordata > Mammalia > Rodentia > Cuniculidae > Cuniculus > Cuniculus paca. Next base: position 66,436 of record RJWT010000096.1, read on the forward strand.
GACCAGCCCCCTAATTGGATTAACATGGTTCTGGGTGTGACTTAATGGATTTACTAAAGAGAGGAAGCCCAATCTGTGTGTTTGGTATCAACCAATAGGCTTATAGGATGAATGAAACATGAAGAAACAGAAAGAAGATAGGCTCACTTCTTGTTACTTCCTGCCTGCCCTGTGATGGACTGTTTCTCCTCTACCATGCCCCTCTGCCATGCTGTCTTGCCTTGGAACCAGTTGACTACAAACTAAAATCTCTACAAGCTCAGCTAGTACACGCATTCTTTCTCTCATTTGTAGGCATCAAATATTTTATTCCATCAATGGGAAAGTAACTAAGACAATCAGAGATACTTTCTTATAGCATTCTTAACAAAAATAAAACTAAATGATCTTGCCTTCTCAATCCTCTGGCTGGGTGATTATTTTTTTTTTATTCACCTTGCATTTTAAGAAAAGGAGCTTTTTCTTAAGCAGACTATGGCTAGGCTATTGTTTAGTATTTCTTTGAGAAGTAAGAGTTAGCAAATAATTAGTGCTAATTCTGCTTATTCATTCTATCTCTGAGAAATGTTAAAAAGGATCATGTCAATGATGGAGAGTCATTCTGAAATGAAAGGCATTGTTTAAAAATGTTCTTTATTAAAGGAATTATCCTATACCATAGTTTGAAGCACAAGTGAGGAAGAATGGGACTCTGTGCTCCTGTGCTTTGCTTGACCAATGAGTGTAAAATAAATAGACATGTGTTTTAATAATTTGAATGTCATAACTATTTGATTGCATCATCTTGCAAAATTGAATAATGTTTTCCTCTATAATTTAGGTGCTTGGAACTTTCATTTAATTCTATAAAGAAAATGATTAAATTCTTTTATGATCCTATGAAGGGATATTTCATAAAAACATCCAGGTAAAAAATGAATATCAGTGAAGGGCTATTTACCCCTTACTCCAATATTACTTTTTGAACATCTGAAGGAGGAAAGAAAAAATTTCTTATAGCTTGTATAGGTATACTTAAGGATTCAGAAAAGTCCTCTGTATTCAACTGTGTTTAACTGGATTTCATATAATGATGTGCAGCAAATTACAATAAAATGAGACTCTGTGGTGAGACTGACTAAGCAGCAAACAAGAATAACTAAATATCTTCTGAGTAAAATGGAAGTTCAGTTTTCACTGCATGGCTTGACCAATATTAAATTAGTTAAAATATTTGAAATTTATACTATTGTCTGTTATATAAATGATGTAAGGTTTTAGCTTTAGAAATGTAATCATGATAAAAAAGATGAAGCTATTTATGAGACATTTAAAAGTAGAATTTCAATGGCTGTCAAATTTGCAAAGAAGTAATACAAGTTAAGGATGTGTAGATTGAGAAAAGATTGTATAAGGAAATTAAATTTGGTAATATACTCTTACTTTTCAGTGTATACAAAGTGGAGTGAGTATATATGTATAATGAAACATTTATAAAATCTTTCAAATTTTGTAAGGCTTCAAAGAACATCATGAGAATATCATTTATACCTCTGCAGAACTTGAAAGAATCTATATATAATATGTGTAAAATCATATATATATATACACACACACACACACACACACTCTTTAGAGGTATTTGGTAATTGAAAGAGCATAGTTTAAAGTGGTGTTTGAGATATATTTGACATTTAACCAACAGACAATCTGAAGTTGCTAGCTATAGCAGAATATCAAGAATTTATTATACCATTTAAAACATATATTTGTAGGAATTAAATAGTTTATGTAATATTTTTATATTTCACTCTAGTATTGAGTTTGAAGAGGAAGGGAATAGAGAGAAACAAACTAGTAAGGAAAAACATGAACCTTTTTTATTTGTCTTTCCTGATTTCTCATTTCTTTGAAATAGGTGACCCACCTCCTAAATGGTATCCTTTCACTACACAGGGAAAATTGTGACTGACCCAGTATTCAAAGATGATAAAATAGGAAATCTGGGGAATGAAAGAACTGCAATTGCTGCTGGCCCAAGGCTGCAAAGCATCCAGGTAGATCAGCAACAACATACAAAAACTGCAACAATTTCTGGTCTACACTGACTGTCTGAAACCACAGTCATTCGTTACACACTATTCTTAAAACTTTCTTTTCCTGATTAGTTTGTAGAGTACACAGGACAAAAACTCTGTGCTAGAAATTGTAGAAGGTCCCTGACTTCCAATAATTAGACTTACAATTATTCTACATTTCAATGGTATAAGAATGATAAACATGCAGTAGAAAGTGTATTTTATAATGTTAATTTGGATCTCTTTCTAGGATAATGCAAGGCAATATGATACAATTTTGAGCTGTTTGCAGCAAGTTGTATCCCCCAACTACGTGATCAGAAAGGTAAACAATGGATGTTTTACTGTGTACTACACTGCTAAACTATAAAATTTGCTAGGAAATGTGTATTTAATGCATTTTCGATTTACTTGTTTTTCAACTTACAATGACTTTATCAAGAAAAAACCCTTGCCTCACTGAGAAGTATCACGAAGTCAATGTGCTTTTGATGGTTAGTCAGTGCAGGCATTTTGGGTTGTTATCATCTTTCTTACTTACTTTGTTTTTTTAATAAAGTTTCTGGAGAGAAGAGAGCTTTCAGAGCTGGAAGAAAGCCTACAAAACTCCATTCTCTAAAAACAGGTGAATTCCTTTGAGCCATGTCCTATTTCAGAAATTGCTAGAGTCATTTTTAAATGCAAATTGATATCTTAATTATGAGATTGGACGCATCCAATTACCAAATTGATGCTGTGTGGTTGAACTTTAGTGTCACTGTAAGACATTAATACCCAAGAGTAACGGGAAATTCATTGACATGTACAAATTCTTTATTAGGAAGCAGAAAATATCATTTTATCCTGAAAAGACATTTAAAAGTCTGTAGGAAGAAAAATAAAATTTCTCCTTGTTTACATATCAGTAGTGTTGTACCTTTAATGCAAACACTTCATGCTGTGTAAAAATGATTATATTTTAACATATCATCGTTTTTTCTCCACATTTGTGGTATTAACCATGACTTTCAAATCACTTCAGAATGAAAATTTTAACTTGAGAATAAAACATCGCCACTTTCCTTGTCTGAACTGTTAATATAGAGTTCATCTTCACTTCTCGCTCTTTTGAAGAAGGCAGAAGAGGGCCTTTAAATACCGATACATTACCTGTGACTGATAGGCAACTGGCTAAAATTCCATTTTTAGAATTCATTAGTTTAGTACTGTATAGTACTATAGGTAATTGCAAATGACAGCACCAATTTTTAGATAACAATCATTAGAAATCTCATATAAATATTTGTATGCTGCTTTTTTTTTCTCTTCTAGAATCAGATTTTTTTTTTAATTTTTTGCAGAAGTTTATTTTATTTATTTTAAAGAAAATAGGACAAAACAAAACAGATTGAAAAAAGCAAAGGAAAACAGAATAGAGTCAAATAC